>CM038795.1:200040118-200326491 GCA_021764765.1 Vicia sativa | reverse complement strand
AGATTTGAAGGTGAAAAACTTCTTGTTTCAAGCTATTGACAGAGAAATATTGGAAACAATTCTCAACAAGAGAACATCGAAGGCGATTTGGGATTCAATGAAACAAAAGTATCAAGGGTCCACGAAGGTGAAAAGAGCAAAACTTCAAGCGTTAAGGAAGGAATTTGAGTTACTAGCCATGAAAGAAGGAGAGAAAGTAGACAGCTTCTTGGGGCGGATTTTAACAGTAGTCAACAAAATGAAGACAAATGGTGAGGTGATGGAGCAAAGCACAGTGGTTGGTAAGATACTTAGATCATTGACCTCCAAATTCAACTATGTCGTTTGTTCAATAGAGGAGTCGAATGATTTAAGTGTCTTGAGCATTGATGAATTGCATGGAAGTCTGCTTGTTCATGAACAAAGGATGCAGGCACACCAGGAAGAGGAACAAGTGCTGAAAGTGACCTATGATGAGAGATCAGGCAGAGGAAGAGGTAGAAGCATGAATAGAGGAGGGCGAGGTAAAGGACGAGGCAGACATGCTTTCAACAAGGCTACAGTTGAATGCTTCAAATGTCATAAATTGGGGCACTTCCAATATGAGTGTCCTGATTGGGAGAAAAGGGCCAATTATGTAGAGTTGAATGAGGAGGAGGAACTTCTATTGATGTCCTATGTTGAGAATAATAATTTGAAGAGAGAGGCAATATGGTTTCTTGATTCTGGTTATTCTAACCATATGACAGGGAACAAGCAATGGTTTGTGGAACTAGATGAGCAATTCAACCATTCAGTAAAACTTGGAAACAATCTCAGAATGCCTGTGAAAGGGAAGGGCAACATCAGACTTGAAGTAGAAGGTGTAACTCAGGTAATATCAGAAGTTTATTATGTTCCTGAGTTGAAAAACAACTTATTGAGTATTGGCCAGTTGCAAGAGAAAGATTTGGCTATCTTGATACAAAATGGAGAATGCCGAGTCTATCATCCCAGAAGGGGGCTAATCATGCACACACATATGACATCTAATAGGATGTTTGTAATATTGGCTAATGTTGTATTACATACATCATCTACATGTCTAAGTGAGAAGTGATGATATTGGTGAGTTGTGGCATAAGAGATATGGTCACTTAAGCATCACAGGTCTGAACTTGTTACAGCAAAAGGAACTTGTCCGAGGACTTCCCAAGTTTCAGGTGCCAACCAATGTATGTACAAGCTGCATGAAAGGGAAACAACATCGGGAGATCATTCCAAAGAAAAGCAAGTGGAGAGCAACACAAGTCGCAACTTATACACTGTACATCTGGGACCGATCACTCCAGAGTCATACGGCAATAAAAGGTATTTGTTAACCTTTATTGATGACTTTATCCGAAAACTTTGGGTCTATTTTTTGAATGAGAAGAGTGAAGCTTTCACAACATTCAAAAGCTTTAAAAATGTTGTGGAGAAGGAGTCTGGTTTATCTATTTGTGGATTAAGAACAGATAGAGGAGGGGAGTTCACCTCCAAGGAGTTCACAGAGTTTTGTAGACTTGAAGGCATTAAGAGGCAATTGACTACAGCCTACACCCCTCAACAAAATGGGGTGGCCGAGCGCAAAAATCGTACTATTCTTAACATGGTGCGATGCTTTCTAGAAGAGAAGAAGATGCCTACTCGCTCGCCGTGTCGTGAAGTGGACGTGTCACATCCTCAACCGAAGTCCAACCTCTGCCGTAAAGAATAAGACACCAGAAGAATGCTCGAGTGGAATAAAGCCCAATGTCGATCATTTTCGAGTGTTCGGATGCGAGGAATGTGCATGTACCACATGCAAAGCGTGAAGTTGGATGCTAGAAGTCAAAAATGTGTGATGTTAGGTATAGTGAAGAGTCCAAAGGATACAAAATGGTCAATCCGATGACAAAGAAGGTGATAATTAGTAGAGATATTGTGTTTCGTGAAGAGGAAAGTCGATTGAGAAGGATGTAAGAAGAAGCAAAAATGACAATTTTGATTGGGAGAAGTTGATGAAGACACATATGTCTCTAGTGATGAAGAAAGTAAAGGTGGAAATTCACAAGAAGAAGGAGAATGATCACAAAGGCCTCCAAAGGATGCTACAACACCCACACCGCCGAAGAAGAGTCACCGAGCCCCAAAGATATCTTCAAGACTATACAAGCGGAGAAGGACTCTCAGAAGAAGAAGAAGAGGTACAAAATTTAGCTTTGTTTATAGCATCTGATGATCCTATTTACTATGAAGAAGCAGTGAAAATAAAAAGATGGAGGGATGCAATGGATGTGGAGATCGGTGCCATTGTAAAGAATGAAACCTGGGAGCTTGTTGATGCACCAAAAGAAGTCAAAGTAATTGGAGTAAAATGGGTCTATAAAACCAAGTTGAATGAGAATGGTGAGATAGATAAGTGCAAAGCTCGGCTTGTGGCTAAGGGATATGCGCAAGAGAAGGGAGTAGACTATAATGAAGTCTTTGCTCCAGTTGCTAGATGGGACACAATCCGTACGGTGATAGCCTTGGCAGCAAGAAATGGATGGACACTTTTTCAACTTGATGTCAAAAGCGCCTTTCTTCATGGTGAGCTGAATGAAGATGTTTACATTGCACAACCTCCAGGTTATGTGGTCAATGGGGAAGAGAAGAAAGTCTACAAACTAAAGAAAGCACTCTATGGTCTGAAGCAGGCACCAAGAGCGTGGTTTAGCAGAATTGAAGGCTACTTTATTAAGGAGGGGTTTGAGAGAAGCAGCTATGAGCACACCTTGTTCATCAAAAGAGAAGAGAAGAACAAGATCCTAATTGTAAGTCTCTATGTTGATGATCTCATTTTTACTAGCAATAATTCAATTATGGTGAATGAGTTCAAAGATTCTATGAAAAGGGAGTTTGAGATGACTGATCTTGGTAAGATGAAGTATTTTTTGGGAGTTGAAATACGGCAGAGCTCTAATGGCATTCACATTGGTCAAAGGAAGTATGCTGAAGAAGTTCTGAAAAGGTTTGGGTTGGAGAGTTGCAATGGAGTTAAGAATCCCATGGTTCCAGGAAGTAATAGACCGAAAACAGAAGATGGAAAAGGCATGCAACATTATTCAAGCAAATGGTGGGAAGCTTGATGTACATGACCACAAGACCGACTTGCTTATAGTGTGTTTGATAAGTCGCTCATGGCCAATCCTATGGAATCTCATATGATGGCGGCCAAGAGAGTTCTCAGATACATTAGAGCCACTACTGAGCTTGGTGTATTCTACAAAAGGGGATGTGAAGATGAGTTGTTAGCCTATACAGACAGTGACTATGCAGGGGATTTGGATGATCGAAAAAGTACTTCAGGCTATGTTTTCATGCTAAGTGGAGGAGCAGTGGCTTGGTCATCAAAGAAGCAGCCAGTGGTGACACTTTCAACCACTGAAGCGGAGTACGTGGCAGCCGCTTCTTGTGCATGTCAGTGCATTTGGTTGCAACAGATACTGAAGAAGATTGGAGGTACTCAAAGTGAAAGTGTCAAGGTTCTGTGCGATAACTCTTCTACAATAAAACTTGCAAAAAATCCAGTTTTCCACGGCAGGAGTAAGCACATTGATGTGAGGTTCCATTTCTTAAGAAATCTCACAAAGGATGAAGTGATTAATATGAAGCATTGTGGTACAAGTGAGCAGTTAGCTGACATTATGACTAAGCCCATGAGGTTGGAGCTGTTTGAAAGATTCAGAGAAGCACTTGGAGTAAAGTCAGCTGGGGAGGTAAACTGAAATGCTTCTGGCATATTCAGTTTAGGGGAGCAATTGTTAGACTGTTAGTGATGACGTCAGCAGTCCTTTTTGATTTAGTCTTTAATTCTAGTAATAAGTGTCCTAACTAATAGGATGATGATGTTAGTATTAGATTCTGTTTTTGCTTTGACTTATTCTTAAGCAAGTATTCACGTTCTTTAGATTGTTGTAGATGGACCTGGTTTTTAGCTCTTTCTGTTTCAAGCTATGGCTATTTAAGAGCCTTAACTTCACTTGATTTAATAACAGATTTCATTTTAGAATTGAGTTTGTTCTATACCATTTTATATTAACAACCACCTCACTTTCTCTCGGATTCTTCGCTGTCTTCTACCACCCGCTCATTCACCAAATGCTAACAACCTTCATTCATTCTCCACTTTCTCCTCCCTCCCCGATAGCATTCTTTCTCGCTGTCAACAATACTCCACCATACACAACAACGCTCATTCTTACCATCAATCAACCGCTCAAGAATCCCGTCTTCAAGATCATGAATTTCGCCGCTATTCTCCATAATCTTGAGTTCGCCTGATTTCGTCTCAGTTTGGTTGTTCCCAGCTAGTTCCGACCGGAGAAGACGAACAGAAAATAACAGTCCGGCGGTGATGGTGACTTTCACGCGAGAAAGAAGATACGAATAGGTTCAAGTCTCTTTTCTGCATCAGGGAAATTCAAGTATCCGATTCGGTGGCGTCATGTGGTTTCGGCGCATAAAGGCGCCACGTCGTCTGTTGAATCTCTGTGGATTCCGGCCGGTGGTTGCGACGAAGATGATGATCGAGATCAGATCCGCAACCAGTCCCCGTGTCTTTGTAGGAAGAGAGTTTTGCTTGTGTTTATTTTGCAGGGAAGTACGTCCGGATGCTTTCTTCGATTCCATCTTCCTCGTCGATTCCTGGAGAATACATTAAAGATCGCAGCTGTAGAGTTTTCCGGAGTTCGAGTCTAGATCGAGATGCAACGGACGATCTCCGTTCGGCGAATTCCGAGTCAAGTAGTAGTGGTCCCTTTCATTCCTGACGAAGCACAGATTTTCCGGCCACTTCATTGACGGAGAAGATGATCTAATGCAGCCTCGGACAAGCATTACAAAACCCAGTGTGGCTATTTTTTACTGGTCATGTGTTTTCTTGCCATAGCCAATAGGATTGCGTCACATGTCATGTTATTTTTATTTAATAAAATATAAAATCTGATAATTGGACTTAAGTTTTGGTTGACCAATTGATATAAATGTTGCATACATAAAAAAGAAAAAAGAAACGTGACATGTTATTGGAAGAATCTGATATAAAAATAATAATAATAGTATTTCTATTTGGATATAAAACGTGACACATAGAAAATCTAGTATAATTGGACTTAAAAATAAAACTGAAATGGACTTAGGTGATTGTTTGGACAAGTTGGACTTAGTTTAATGAATGGATTGGACTGGGCTTAGCGAAATGCTAACACACCTCCCTGTTTTTGAGCCCAGCAGCGATTATAACATAAATTAGTTCAATTAGAGAATTCTGGTTTATACCCCCCTGTTTTATGCTTACATATTTCTTGACATAGTTCGATTTCGATTTCGATGGTTTTGACCCGTAAAAAATCCATAAAAATATATTCTGATATTTTAGGATATTATAATATTTTTGACATTTTTTTTATTTTTTTTGCATTTTATTTCCTTTAATTATTAATGCATTTTTAATAATACATTTAGAGGTTTTCCTTTTATAGTTGACTTAGGAAGTATAATGCCATTTTTTCTTTGAAACTCTAAGATATTTTTTATATACTGTTTAATTATAGTTGAAAGCATATCTTATCTTAGTGTTGTAAGTAAAATTTCAAATTTATTTTCGATATTCCGATTTCATTGTAAATAATCTTTTTTTTTTTGCGTTTTACGCTTTATTTAAAAGCCGCATTGTTGTTTTTGACATTCTGTTTTGTATGCGAGGTACGCGGAGCGTTATACTACTGATTGGAATTTATAAAATCCATTGATCTGATGTTACACACATGTGTGTGTATTCGGTATCTGTTTGTTTGGTTTTTACCATCTTTTGCAGGTTATCTGATTGATTTTGGATGTATATAATCCACACCTGTTGCTCGTACACTTGTGTGTGCCCCCCCTCTGTCTGTATTATCTGGATATTTTCTGCAGGTTTATTGGATATACGTCGAGTGTGTATAGACACACATTCTTGACTGTGCATATCTACGCACATCCTTTATTTGTATTGTCTGGATTATGATCTTGTATAGGTGTATTCGCTTCAGATGTGTATGACACACATTCTGGTTATGCTTTTTGTGCCTCCGCACACTTCTCACCGGATTTCTTTATTGCGTGCCAGCAGTACTTGAAGTTTTCCGAGTATTTCTTAGTTTATGTGGTTTCGATTTAATATCCGCTGTATTTATTTTACTTTATTTACCGATTTTTTACCGCTTAGAGAGCATGAGAAGTAGGATTTTACCGCTTTCCTTGCCATGAGAAGTAGGAATAGAGATGTATGAAGGGGCTGAGTTGGAGCATGTTCGTGAACCCTCCGTTTATTTAAAGACCTGCTTAGGGCAATTCGCTTAATTGTGTTTGGTTTGTTTAAAATCCTCCATCTCATAGGGAGGTAACTTTCAAGAAGTGTTTACATTTGTGCTTGCATAGGTCGAGTGGTTAGGACACCCGACGTGGTACCACTAAGCAAAGTCCCGCTTTTATATTTCCGCCATCGAGTCATTGATATATGGGCAAGCCTAAGGTAGGGTCCGCAACCAACCCCGCACGCTCTAGTCCGTGGTCACCAAGACGCTAATCGTGTTGCTTTATCGAGTAATAAAAGTGGCCAAAGTCCCTATTCTCGACTTCCACTCATTCATGGGGTTCGATTTATTGTCGAACTCGCATCATTTGCTCAGAGGTTATACCTACGATTGTTTGACATTTGTTTTGCATTGTATTGTTTGTGTGCTTTTGTCAAAGCACTTGTTTGTTTCATCCTTTTGTCGCCTTCGACTCTACTTTAGTTAGTGATTCGAGATGGACATAGACTTAGGTTGTAAACATTTTCCTCCTTTTGTCATCTTCGACTCCATTTTAGCTAGTGATTCGAGATAGACATAGATCTAGGTGGTAAACCTTTGCATGTTCCTTTAGGATTCTCTCGACTCTACCTTAGTTAGTGATTCGAGTTAGACCTTAGATGTAATCCATGCATGATGACATTAGGGATAACATTAGATAGTTTCCTTGTTCATTTTCCGCTTCTTTTGCATCCATGCATGTAATAAAACTAAAAATTGTTTTCTTTTCTTTGCAAATAAAAACACTTAATAATGGTTCAAACTCCTTTTTCAAAGGTAAAAACAACAAACCAATGCAAACCTTTGCCTACGGAGCTTCTTCGCTTTTAAATTATTTTCATAATTAAAAACACATAACCCATCAAAACATGTGAGCCGAACCACGGCGCCCGACTTTCCCATTGCACGAGGGAATACGAGGCATCTTGTCACGGGCTCGATCGAGCAAACTTTGTAAATACTTCTTCTTTTCCCGTGTTTTCTTTATTTTCTTTTCTTTCACATGCATACTATTTGAGCATACAGATATAGCAAGAATAGATATAAACACACCCATTAGATGTAAAGGTATGGATACCGAGAGTACTACGGTGGGGTGCTAATACCTTCCCTCTGTAATAGATTCTCTTACCCTATCTCTCGTCGCAAGACCGTGCCTTATCCCTTTTAGGTTTTCGCGATGCGTTCACCTTTCTCCTTTTGAGAGATAAAAAACATTCGATGGCGACTTCATTGATATAGTTATCAGATGATGTTCAGCCAGTTGTTTCAATCACTCCCTTAGGTTTCGACAAGTTTTTGCCTCGATTAACTTTAGGACTTATCACTTGTTTGTTAACCAAGCCACATAACAACCTTGAAAATCCCTTGTGATTCTTGCATTTGTATTTTCAATACGTTTTTGGATGAATGCATAATTTAGTCTTTTGTTTGCAAGATTGTGGAGAAGTGTTTTTTGTCCCTCACCTTTGTGTGTTCTTCATCTACCGATGAATTTTTACTAGGTGTGATTCATGATTGAGCTTGTTTTGTTTTAGAATGTTTTGCATGATTTTTGTACTTAGGATTTGTTTTGTTTGTATGTTATTATTGTAGTATGGTGGTAAGTATGTATTTTGTCGTGTACGTTTTTATTTGAACCGTACATTTGTTTTCCGTTTTTAAAACTTGTTGATTCGTGATTCTTTGATTATCATTCTTTGTTTCTTTGAGTTACTTGACTTTGTTTGAGGACAAACAATGTGTCAAGTTGGGGAGAGTTGATAAGCGCAAAAATGTAGTTATTTTGTACATATATTTTGTGGCACTTATTTATTCTTTTGTTTTGAATATCGTTGAATAACCCCACTTTTTATTGTAAATACATTTTATTGCGTGTATATATTGTACCGCTTGATTAGTTTTGTATTCTTTTTGTAGGTATTTTGAGCATGATTGGATCAATGAGGAATAAAAGCTCCAAAATGCATTTTTGGAAGAATGAGGCAAAGAAAGAAGCCAAGAAAAGTAGAGAAGAAGTGTTGTCAAAGCACCACCGTCGGGCGGTGTGGAGGCGATGATAGGGACTCACCGGAAGCTCGCGACGGAGTGAGTGAGCGGTGCAACATTGAGAAAATACAGTAGCTCCTGACTTTGGCTCGCCAACAACTCACTAGGAAAGGAAGAGAAGTAGCGCTTGGCGGTGATTTTGGTCGCCAGGCAGTGTGAAGATATTTTTCCCAGATGCTTACGTGGAGAATCGTGGGCCAAGTAATAAAGAGACAAATGGCAAAGGTAATTAGAGTCAAAGAGATGATTTTGTATATAGTTTTATTTCATTTTTGTGTTTTATAGTTTTTGGGGTAGATTCTTGCTCCCAAACTCCATCACTTTATACTTTTTGATAGATTAGTTTAGAAAACAACATTAGGCTTTATTTATGGATGATTGGAGATGGATTGCTCTTTGATAGACTCTGACAAACCGGTGTAAATGAGTGGTTTATCTCTTCTCCTCTCTCTATGTATTGCTCTATTTGTTGGTTATGTTTGTATATTTACTCTGAGCACATGTATATTTGTCACCCTTGGCGTTGTATAAAGTTTTCTTTATGAATCTGTGTTGGTGATTGTCTTAGGTTTTTACTTTGTGTTAGGGATTTGAGCTTTGCTAGATATAGATTTCTTATATTCTTACCTAGGATGATTATCTGTTAGTTTCTGAATGCTAGAAATGAGTTTAGAGCTGACATTTAGTTAGAGTATTTGAGCTAGAGATAGTCGTTACGAGTGATGCGGTTGACTTTTGTGTTGTCGAGGTATGCCAAACATGGATATCGAGGTGATGCGGTAGAATTCTCAATTTGGGTTAGAAATAGCTTAGGTTGTGAGAGGTATGTGATGACACAGACGAGTATCGTAGACTAAGTATGACATGGACGATAGATTTAAGTCTGTGACGGGTAGTGTGCATTCATTCCAAACAAGCTGTCTATCTTTTATACTTTTTGTTCTTTTTTTTTGTCTTTTATTTTCAACTCACTTAATGCCAAACTAATTAACGATAGAATTATCGAACGACAAATAAATAACTAACCTCTATGGACACGATACGATATAACCTAACCGGTATATATGACCCTGTAAAAACAAATACCAAATTCTTTGCTTGCCGCCATACCGCAAGAACAATGTGCGCGAGATACTTTGAATACCGTGGGTTCATTCCATCGAGACAATGCCGTTTAATGTTTCGCTTCTTTTCCAAATTCAGATAATCATTATCAATTTTCATCCACCGTGGTGAATCACGGATGTCGAAACTTTTCATCAATAATTTTTCATCTGATGCCAAGTCAAGTGTCTTGAATTGGTTTCACTACGATACATGTGTATAAGTCTCTAATTATAGGAAACTACCATAAGACTTTTTCCGAGACAAATTTTTCTTATATCGAGGGCACCGTGATTTAGGACACTTATTTAACGATGTATACTGCTTCAAACAAAACATAATCATTTGGACTAACATGTATCTTATCATAGTTCATGCCAATAGAGCACAACATCTTTTTAGCCTCATACGTTCGATTGGGAAGAACATTATCCTTTGGTAGCATATATTTCATAATGGCTAATAACTCTATGAAACTTTTATCCGACCATCCATTGCCCGCCTTGAAGTTGTACAACTTTAATACCGCAGACAATCTTGTGAATTTTGTACAACCATTATACAATGGTTTCTCTTCATCGCTTACAAATCTCTGGAACATTTTGGGATAATCCTTAAGATCTTCTTCGAGCGCTTCTGCAATCTCTTCGACTCGATCATAATCCTATGTATCCGCAATTCGCAAGCATAGGTATTATCCCCCGATTCAACATTCCCTTTACTTTTCTCACCATAAAAATTCCAACATGTATAAATTCTATCAATTCCATACTAAATGCGATGCCAATCGAATCACACAACCCGACTCCCATAATAAAGAACACAAGGACATGTCATTCGACTCGGGTCTTTGGCGTGCAGAACAACAAACTTAACGAATTATGATACCCCATTCTCATACTCTTTCGATAATCGATTGGAATACATCCATGTCTTATCCATGGTTTTACTAATTAATCTAAACAAAAATAGCTAATTAGGGCACAAAACGGTATAATGTGTTTCTGTCAAAATGCAAAGTATACACTGAATGGATCCGGAGCAAGAAAACGCAATATATTCACGCAATTTCAGACAAATCCATCACATATTATACTGAACAAGTAATTTGAAGAATAAATTTACCTTGAATTTATCGAACAACATTTCGAGAAGTTTACACGAGAAGCTCAAACTCAAGGAAACGCAGAGAATGAGCGTTGTACGTCGAACTATGCCGGGAAACACTGCTAATTCAAAGGAAAGAAAACTTCTATTATAAAAATTTTCATACAGATAAATATTTTCAATAGTATTTAACGACATGTTAACATTATGCCGGATTAATCAAACAAGATCAAATCCACGTCATTTACCTAATAAGACGATATCTTGTACATAAGATCCAAAAAGTTAACTAATTCTAATTATGAAAAATATAAGACAAATTGGCACTACCATATATGAAGCAGATGTAGCCAAGAATTTCACATGGTTAACTTGATACTAAGATATTTGCAATTTGCAATGATGTATAATACACAATTTACCACTTATTACATCAACAACAAGTCAACAAGATCATGACATAATAAAGTTATCCCAAATTCTAAATCCATTTTCAAATAAACAAACAAACAATTCACTCACTCATTCATTCAATCTAAACACAAATAAACCAACACGCACATAAACATAAAGCATAATTTCAAACCCTACACCATTACAAAACCCAATCAAAATTCAAATAAACAAACATTATTAACATTATCAAAATTCATGGTATCTATATCTCTAACTCACTACCTAACCAATTAAAAAAATTCTTCCATATGCTAAACGAAAATACACAAACCTCGTATAACACCATTATTAACCTAAACTTTCTTAAAACTAATTAATAATTAGATTAAGAGTTAACAAGGCTAGAGAAGAGTTAACAAATTTCATTAACAGTAACAAAACTCATATTCAAAACTAACAATTAAGCTTAAACTTAAAACAAATTTGATATACTCTAATTTTTCCAAACATCAACAACTAACAGTTTCAGAAAACACAAATCAACAACTAGCAGTATCAATTCAACATGTTAGTGTTTTTAAGTTGGCATTATGTTTGGTAAAACTAGGCTTTAGCAATGTCATGATGGATGTCATGACACTCAAAGATTGAAGATAAATCCTACCTGCTAAGGATGTTAAAAGACAATTAACCTGAAGCTAAAGTCAGGTCGAAATTTTAAAAATCGATGTTATAATGATGTTATGACATTCAGGTGACATTCTGCTCGCAGAACTGCTTGTTCCCGAGATTTTTCAGAAGTTTGTTGAGCTGCTAAATATTGTTTTTCCGTTATTAGAAAGCATGTTCACGTGGCTGCTAGGTTAATCTTAATTAAACCAAATTGGTTGTTGAAAAGACCATGTTTTTAGGATTAAATTAAGTGAACCCTAGCTATCTTTATGGAAGCCCAAAACCAAGTTTCGTGGATCGCTTTATAAAAGGAAAAGAACCTCTTACAATTGTTTGAATGTATTGAAGAGATAATGTTTTTGTGTAATCGTTAGGATTTGTAACGGTATTGTGTAATTCTAGTTTCTTCAGTGAGCCAAGCAACTATCAATTGATAAGTGCATTGGACTAGGATTTACCGTAGGGTAGTTTATCACCAAAGCTTTAAAGCACGAGTGTTTGTCTCTTGATTGAAGCCGTGAAGCAAGATCAAGATATTTTATTGAAGTGTGTCTTCACAATTCAATTAGTCAATAGGTTGATATCACCGTGATTGAGGGGAGTGAGGTACTGATCTAAGTAGGACTTAGGTTGAAGTTGCATTGGTAGGTTTTAAGTGAAGGAGATAAACCGGTGGTTTATTCCAAATTAATTCTACTAATAGTGAATTTCCTCCTGCTTGGTAGCCCCTGATGTAGGTTTGTTGAACCGAACCGGTGAACAACTTATTGTGTTCTTTATCGCTCAGATGCATCGTGTGAATCGTTAACATAGTGTCGACATCGTGGTCATAACATTCTCTCGTGACATCACGATCCGCTGCCGTGAATTTCAATTGGCATCGTAGCACCCCGCTTGTTATTTCGGGTGAGATCTAGGGATAATAGTTTCGCGTAATGGATAAAGAAGGAGGATTTGAGGTAGACCACCTATTCGATGGGTCTAATTATGATTATTGAAGCCTCGTATGGTTGCCTTCTTAAGATCAATGGACATTAAAGCTTGGAGAGCCGATAAAGGATGGAAACATCCCACCAAGCTTGAGAAAGATGGCACTACTGCCTTGAAACCCGAGGAGGAATGGAGCAAAGAGGAAGAAGAGCTAGCTCTAGGGAACTCTAAAGCATTGAATGCTGCTCAATGGTATTGACAGAATATCTTGATTGGTCCATCAATGTGAGCCGCCAAGGATGTTTGGGACACTCTCGTAACTACTCATGAGGAACATCCAAGGTGAAGATGTCAAGACTTCAGATGCTCACTACCAAATTTGAGAATTTGAAGATGATGAGAATATTCATGAATTTCACATGAATATTTTGAAATTGCCAATGCCTCAGAGCACTTGGTGAAAAGATGTCAAGAGAAGTCGTGAGAAAGATTCTCGATCCTTGCCTAAGAGATTTGCAATGAAAGTCACCGCAATAGAGGAGGCTCAGACATCAAGACCTTGAAGGTTGAAGAACCGATAGATCTCTTATGACTTTTGAGATGAGAATCAAGAACTGCTGACAAGAAGAACAAAAGCATAGCACTTGTATCCAATTCTAAAGAGGGATGCAAGGAGGAAGATGAGGAGAAGATATCCAAGCTATAGCTATGCTTGGAAGATGCTCAACAAACCGATCGTGAGAATTGATCCAAAGTCAAGGTCAAATGTCAAGGACATTCCATCCGACATTAGCGATCTTATGACCCAAGATTCAAGTCGAGGAAAAGGAAGTCAGGCAAGAAAGTCCAATGTCATGAATGTGAAGGATTTGGACATATTAAAGTCGAATGTCCCACCTTTCTAAAGAAACAAAAGAAAGGAATGGTCACTTGACCGATGGTGATTCGTGAAGTGAATGAGGAAGAAGGTGCCAAACTTGTCACCGCTTCTCCGGAGTGTACAACTCGATATGGATTCTAGTGATGAGGAAGTGACATTTGAAGAGCTCAAAATGGTATAAAAATGGTGAAGCAAGAATGAGGAGCGTAAAAGTCGATTGAGAAGTTGAAGTCGAGAATGTGAAGTTGCAGGCTAAGAAAGAGGAAAACACACCCACTATAAATCACCTCAATAGTGATATTGTTATGTCAATTCCAAACTTGATCAGATGTCTAAATCACAAATGTTGACATCCGTAATCGATAAGTTGGAAGAAATTCTTCACTTGACAAATGCGTGAAATAAGCATGGTCTAGGATATGTGGTCGAAAAGCAACCCGTTGGTGACATTAAGAAGAAGAGACATAGGAAAACAATGTCAAAGCAGTGTCACAACCCAAAACAGAAATGTGTCCGCTCAAAGCATGTGATCAAAGAGATTTGCAACAACTGTGAATGGAACAAACCCGGAAGTCAATGACAAAGAAGATGTCATACCACAAGCCTGAAATGTGTCCGCCTCGTGGTATATGAAGACTAAGAAGTTTGTCTATAACAAAAGGAAGAATGCACCTAATAGACCAATGTCAAAGCAAATGTCACAACATTGGGTGCAACATCAAAATCATAGAAACATGAACAAACAATTTCAAAGATGGAGATGTCATTATTGTGGAAGGTTTGGTCACATAAAATCTTTCTGCATGCTTCATGGATATCCTAATCAAGGGTCTTATGTGAAGCCTAAAACCAACAGTGGTATCATACTCTCAACAAGGAAGAAGAAGATCTGTTGCTCGTAGCTAACACTTCTTTAGTGTGTCTACCAAGAAAGATTGGTACTTTGACAGGGTGTTCCAAGCACATGACCGGAGATGTAAATCTTCTTAAAGATGTTAAACTCATTCCGCCTTTGTTACTTTGGAGATGGAGCTAAAGGAGAAATCAAAGGCATTGGAAACACAAACCGTCCGAGTTCCAAGCCTAAATGGAGTATTGGTAAAGGTTTGATCGCAAATCTCATTAGCATAAGTCGCCTATGTGATACGGGATCACACCTTCACTAAGTCCGAGTGTCTTGTAATCAATGGTGATCAAGTAGTGATTATGAGAGGAGTCGATCAAAGGACAACTACTACAAGTGGTAATCAAAGCACCACTGTCCTCTATGAGTCCCATGACAAAGATGAAGAGGAAGTAAAGTTGTGGCAAGTATCCGGTCATCCACACCTAAGCATGAAAAGGACTCGGCCTATAGGGGTCAAGGATACCAAGATTGTTCATAGACAAAAGGAAAACTGGTAAGTATAAGGTTGAACAGAAGTCGAATGTCACCTCAATGTCTAGACATCCGACCACTTGTAATCAAGCAAAGTACTAGGATCCGCATGAAAGGATAACCAAGTGTCTTATTGTCAAAAGATACATGAGAGAGTCCCGAATGAAACCCTTTTAGTCGAGGGAAAAGATCATGGTGGCATCCATCTA
This sequence comes from Vicia sativa, assembly GCA_021764765.1. NCBI lineage: Eukaryota > Viridiplantae > Streptophyta > Magnoliopsida > Fabales > Fabaceae > Vicia > Vicia sativa. The sequence goes on along the minus strand of CM038795.1, from coordinate 200,311,410 downwards.
TGTTAATAACATAGTATCCGGAGGAATGTCGATACATTGATGAAAGACTCAACAATTCCTTCACAAAGCAAATATGCAAGGAATTATGTCAAGAAGCTTGATTGAAACATGGCAGCTACACTAGGACTCTTACCCTTCCACACTTGAAGTTGTCCAAGAAAATAAGTGAAGAAAGTGTTGATAAATGCTTGTGTGAAAGCTCTTTGAAGGATGGTTCATCTTGAGAAACCATCCTGCTTCTTGGTCGCAAGAAGCAAACCGTATTCCTCAGATAATGTTGAGATCGATCACATAGCACCGGTAGCAATTGTTCTCGATGATCCGATGAAGCAGATAAGAATCAATACAATGTCACGTGATGTCATGACATTGTACCGTGACATTTTTACTAAAGTGCTCGAGACTAGCCATTTGAAATGTTAAGAGGCAAGTTGGTAATTGTCCAAATGAGGAATTGTAGCAATTAACCTTGCATACAACAAGGAATGAAAAGGATCTTTTCTTAAAGTATTTATAAGTAGGTTATTTAAGTATTTTCCTCTTAGTGTTAAAAGGTCCAAGAATAGGAAGAGACTCCTTCTTATAATAGTTTCTTCTTTTGAAAGTATCATATTTCCTTCATCTAAAAGAAACTTTCAAAACCTCCGCCATTCTCGCCTCATTTCCTCAAAATCTTCCAAAGAAAATATGTCTTCATCATCTTCATCTTCTCAAAACTGTTCATCATCTCCCGCCATGGATGAATTTAGGGCAACACTGATGACATGCATGTTGAAGCTCGAGAATCACCCTCTCACAAGAATGGCCACAAACCTAAAAGGTCAAGAAATTGCACAAGGAATGTAAGAAGAACGCAAGCATCACCTTCTGTAAGACTGCACCATCCTCTTCTGCTCCTCGTAAATGGTAAACACAGAGGAGTCTAGGGTCGCATATAGCCATTGCTAGATTGGTAACCAGATCCTAAATGGAGACCAACTGCTCGGGTTTCACCCTCTAATGAAAAGTCCGCTAGCCCTAGCTTAGCAATGATCCAGATGTCACAGAGAATGTCAAGACATCCGTGATCATGATACTCTCCGTCAAGAATAATGAAGACCTTCATAAAGAGTCCAAGTAGGTGTTGATGGTGCTTGTAATAAAATCACCGATAAGGAAGATGAGATCTCCGACAAAGATTCTTGAGAAGTCCCCAAGAAAATGTTGCTCGATAGCCACCGATTATATTTCGATAGTATTCTTGAAGAATCACCAGAAAGTGTGCCTCCGTAAAGTTCCCGATGACTATATCTCGACAAAGATTTTGAAGAGTCACACTCAAGAATCTAATCACTTAACCGAACCTCCGTCATTGATTTAGATGAGATGTTCTCGACAATGATCTTATTGCCAATGTCAATCCAAGCATTGCAAAAAGAATGATGAAAAGGAAGGAAAACAGCAACACACAGAGCCCCGAGAAAGATATCAAGATGTGCAAACCGAGAAGTATCACAAGGCGGATCCTCTACAAGGAGAAGTAGAGTGAAACTGCTGGTGGTGACTCTAAACCAAAGAGAACACCTATTGTGAAAAAGAGGAAGGAACTCGAACTCGTGGAGTCCGATCATGACTCGAGTTTGATGTCGAGGAGAATGTCACCGACATACATTCAAGAAAGAAGCCAACACTTGTAAACTTCCCAAGGTGCCTGGTGGCAATTGATAATATCTCATTCCATCATCCCGAAAGTGCCGGAAGATGGAAGTATGTTTGTTTAAAGAGGGTTGCACTAGAAAGAGAATTGAACAAGAGTGCTTAGAGTGCAAGGAGATCATTGACCGATTAAGGAGGCAGATCGATGAAAACAAAGGGAGAAACTCTCAAACTGTTATGAAGCTTTGGTGAGAGAGTTTATTGTCAATCTCAAATGGCATGGGGATAGGAATTCGATGATTACCAGATGTTATGTGAGGGGAGAAAAGTCGTTTTCTCCAAATGTGATAAATAGATTCCTAGGTAGATCTGCTAATACTCACCAGAGTCGGAGGAAATCGACAACAAGATTTGTCAAACCATCAACGCCAAACAAGTCGATAATGGCCTCTAAAGGGAAAACTCTCACTAGCAAGTCGAGTGTCAAATTTGCCATACCGCATAAGATTGGTGTCGCAAACTGGTCCCAACCAATCACAAATCCACTATTTCTAATGGATTGGGAAGATTAATTTATGCAGAGGTACTGTGCTACCTTGACTATGGATCCTACATTTTTGATCGACACTCAAGCATGCTATCACTATGCTATCAAAGGACCAATAGCATTTCCTCCTCGCTGTGGAATTATAATTAATCAAGATCCGACATTCTGGTGATGAGACTCACCGCAAGAGAGCTCCCCGCTCTTGGATTCCACTACAAACTGCTCCAAGGGAAGCATGTCCTGACATTGTCATGACATCTCACGAGACTTCACCACAAAGAAAATTCTCAAGGCAAATGTCATTGTCATAAGAGTAACTTGCAAGGAGCTTGAAGCAAGAAAGCAAAGTCCGAAGAGCTAATCTCTCAACTAGAGCAGACACAGAGGTTGAGGATGAAGAGAAAGTCGATAATGATGTCAAGATGATGATATTCGATGGTGGTGTCAAGAAGGTTCAAGATGCTTCTTCCACAAAGGCTTCTTCCGAGAAGAAAGCACTTGAGATGTTGCTCCTGCCCCTTGTCATTGCTTTGTCAATTTTCTGTTACTTGTTTTTGTTCGCTTTGATTCTTGTATTTTCCCAACTTTGTTTGAATGGTCAGAATCATTATTGACATATTTATAATGTCCCGACGTAAATGTACCTCAAAAAACAATGCCGGTACTTAATTATATGCCGTATAATTGTTTCGCATCGCTTGATTAAAAGTTTGGGGAACTTGTATTATTTCCTTTGGCCCTTTATGGCTAAAAAGGGGGAGAAGAACTACTGTATGACAGTAGTATGGGACTTGGGACTTTGGGGAAATTGTATGCCTGTTTAAAATTTTGTATATGGGGCAATTGTGGGAATTGTGGGATTTTGTATGGTAGAATTTATCTTCTAAGTTCTAGTTACTTGAAGCTTGGGAAAGCTTAGGAAAGCTTAGAACTAGTTTATTGTCTTCTGCTGCATAGGTTCTCTGATGTGTTAGGTAGTTTTAGCCAAAGGGGGAGTTTGTTAGTGTTTTTAAGTTGGCATTATGTTTGGTAAAACTAGGCTTTAGCAATGTCATGATGGATGTCATGACATTCGAGATTGAAGATAAATCCCACCGCTAAGGATGTTAAAAGACAATTGAACCGAAGCTAAAGTCGGCGGAAATTTAAAAAGATCGATGTTATAATGTATGTTATGACATTCAAAGGTGACATTCTGCTCAGAGAATGCTTGTTCCCGAGATTTTCGAAGTTTGTTGAGCTGCTAAATATTGTTTTTGTTATTAGAAAGCATGCTCACGTGGTTTCTAGGTTAATCTTAATTAAACCTAAATTGGTTGTTGAAAAGACCATGCTTTTAGGATTAAATTATGAACCCTAGCTATCTTTATGGAAGCCCAAAACTCAAGTTTCGTGGATCGCTTCTATAAAAGGAAAAGAACCTTACAACCGTATACGCCTTTGAATGTATTAAAGAGATAGCAGCTTGATTTTGTGTAATCGTTAGGATTTGTAACAATGGTATTGTGTAATTCTAGTTTCTTCTTGTGAGCCAAGCAACTATCAATTGATAAGTGCATTGACTAGGATTTACAGTGGGTAGTTTATCACCAAAGCTTTAAAGCACGAGTGTTTGTCTCTTGATTGAAGCCGTGAAGCAAGATCAAGATATTTTATTGAAGTGTGTCTTCACAATTCAATTAGTCAATAGGTTGATATCACCGTGATTGAGGGGAGTGAGGGTACTGATCTAAGTAGGACTTAGGTTGAAGTTGCATTGGTAGGTTTTAAGTGAAGGAGATAAACCGTGGTTTATTCCTCGAATTAATTCTACTAATAGTGAATTTCCTCCTCGGCTTGGTAGCCCCTGCATGTAGGTTTGTTGAACCGAATCGGTGAACAACTTATTATGTTCTTTATCGCTCAGATTATCGGGTGAATCAACATAGTGTCGACATCGTGTCATAACATTCTCTGTGACATCACGTATCTGCTGCCAGGAATTTCACAACACTTGAACAAACACAAATCAGAGCTTAATAGAAAGGATAGTGAAATTGCTTACCACTAGAGAGGTTGTTGAAGGGTGTTGATGGCGGAGGGAGTACGACGACGAAGGGAATACAAAGGCAGAGGGAGTACGACAACTGAGGGAAAACTGTAATTGTTAGAGGGAGTAGGAACGGAGGGAGGAGGGAGTACGAATGGAGGGACTATGAACGGTGTGAGACGATTCCAAGGAGGAGAAGGAGAGTACTGTTGAGAGAAATGAATGAGAGAATATTCACGTGTTTTTAGTTTAGGGTTTAACAACTTTAATTATAAAATTAGAAACGACAAAACGCTTTTGAAAAACGCCTTCTTAACTCCAGCTTTAGTAGCGCTTTTCCCTACAAAGCGCTTTCATTTCATATGCCTATAATTTTGAAAGCGCTTAAGCTTAACCTTTACTGGCTTTCAAAAGCGCTTAAGGTAAACCTTTAGCAGCGCTTTTATAAAGCGTTTTCTAAAGGTAGCCTTAGAAAGCGCTTTTTTAGCGAATTGTTTTCTACAAGCTATAGCAGTGCTTTTTTATAAAAGCGTTGTCTTTGTAGTGTCGCCAAAAGTGTTTTTGGCATAGTGTATGTTTTATGCTCGCTGAAACAATGGATTATTTTGAAAGTTAACGGCTCTATGGTCGGACTAATTACCTAGGGCGTGGTTTACTTGTGTGAGATCCTTTATCGCAGATTTATTTATTCTTTGTGTCAAGGTCTCTCAACTCATAAGGAAGGCCAAAATAGGGGTGACATCCCGCATAAAAATTTGCAAAAAATGCTCCTATTATTTCTCATTTCTTGTTTGCCGATGACTATTTTTTGTTCTTTAGAGCTACTACCGAGGAGACAAATGTTATGAAGGATATTCTTTCCACATATGAGGATGCTTTTGGTCAAGCTATTAACTTTCAGAAATCTGATTTTTTTTTTTTGCAGTAGAAGTGTTGACACGACTCTTTGGAACACTCTAGCTTCATCTTTGGGAGTCCAACAGGTGCTGGGTACAAGTAATTATCTTGGGGTTCCCTCCATGATTGGTAGAAATAGACGAGCTACTTTTGGCTTCATTAAGGATAGAATCTGGAGGAAAATCAATTCTTGGAGCAGCAAAAACTTGTCTCAAGTTGGCAGAGAAACCATGATAAAATGTGTGTTGCAATCTATTCTGACTTACATTATAAGTCTTTTCCTTCTTCCTTCTTCGCTGATGAGATCGAGAAGATGTTTAACCTATTTTAGTGGGGTAATAAGCGGGTATGTCTAAAGGTATTCACCGGCTCTCTGGGACCACTTATCTATGCCAAAATGTGACAATGGCATGTGTTTCAAAAGTATCGCGCTTAACTGCTATGTTAAGTAAGCAAGCTTGAAGATTTATTTCAAATCCGTATTCCTTTGTTTCACGCCTATAAGTCCGTGAACTTTCCAAATTGCGACTTTTCTCGATTCGTTCTCGACATAACCCTAATTATGTCCGCGAGCATTTGGAATTCTAAAATTGTGGTTAAAGGAGGTCCAATTGGAGCATTGGTTCGGTGCTAATACATTATGGGACTCTGGAAGATTTTGATAATGTGGTTCAAATGAAATAATTGGCTTTGTTGGAATAAAGCAAGTTTTATGGTTTAGAATGGAAGAGATTGTTCTTCGAATGGAAATGTTAAAGCTCAAAGTTTCGAATGATAATTGTGAAGGTACATTTAAAGAAGCTTCGAAATGGTGATGAGACTATATCTGTGAAGGTTGTTTTTGGAAAGTAACTTGTGAAACGAATTCGCTTAAGGATACCAAGGCGCTTGAAATTCAAATGTGAGCGGATATTGGGAATTCAAATACATAAGCTACCGGAGCGCTCAAGACGCTGGAGGCTAGAGAGAAGCAATGCTCTGCATGCTTCGAACGTGGCAGAATCTTATAGCAAGGCCGTTATGGTCGAAATAGTATAAATAGAAGTCTTAGTGTTAGGATTTCGTGTGTCATATCTATTGTACAAATTCAAAACATTCAAAATATCGCATGGATAGGAAACGAATGCTCGAAAGATGTAATGTATGATAACACCAACATTTACAATTCAATAAAACTCTTTATGTTTTCCAGTTTATCTTTTATTTCCATTTACATCTGTGCTTCAAACACTTTTATGCTCATGCGTTTACATTTAAAACTTTTACATTTAGAATCATTTATTTCTTTCTGCTTTTATATTCTTTTCTTGTATTCGAATACTTTAAACATTCAGAAACCTTTACATTCATTCATTCAACCTTGTCATTTATCCTTCGAATCATTTAGTGTAGTAATCGAAGTGGGTTGAATGTCTTTAAAACACTTTCATTAGAAATCCTAAACATGAATACTAATTTTACACTTAGACTTATCCAAACGACCATACCCCATAGGATCAATCTAGTCGATCCTGCAAGTTACTAGAGAGGTTGAATAACAGTAATTAAGTTTATTCAATAGTTTGGAAGACTAGCGGTTGTTTACCAGAAATCACTGTAAACAAATTGGCATTCTCGGTGGGACCATCATTGGTCGTTAAGAAAATTGAAAGTGAAGATTGTTAGGATATAATCACTGTAAAGTTCTTTTCTGAGTGTCAAGTTCGTTGTTATATGAACCTTAGAAGTGGTAGAATATCCAATAGCAATCAACCCTTATCCAGAAGAAAACGTAATAACAGGATGTCTAATCCAAGCAATCAACAAGGGGAACAAAATGCCCCACATGGAACAGGCACTAATACGTCTGCTTCGACGGGGACGTCTAACGCGATCCCTTCGAGAGCACAGTCTGTTGCATATTTTACCAGTAGTGTGACCACGAATGGAGCAAGTGGCATGACAACTAACAGTTCGATCCTAGGAAATATAGGAACCACGGGTTACCCTGCAGGATTTGTCCCACCATTAGGGATACAAACCCATTTCGCCACCCCACCGCCAACTAGACCACCCAGTTTCGATGGCAATAGACCCAGAAATCCCTCTTATGGGATGCCAACATCTTTTATGGCGGGTTTGCACACTTCGACATCGAATTCGTCACCACAATTTGGGTCTGGATCTGGGGCCAATCAATTTATGACAAATACCCAAGGTTCAGTAGGTTATAGTACACTGCCTATCTTAACCACAGAAAATCAGATGGCTTTTAGACAATTAATGGATGATAGTAACCATAATATGATAGGAGTGTTAGCGCAGACTATGCAAGAGATCTTCGTCCCAATAGTACAAAATGTAACCGGAATCAACAGAGAAAACGCGGATAACATGAGTCGAATAGCAGATTTTTTCGCTCCGCCAGAAAGGCGTAGACAGAACCAAGCGTTGGTTCGAGCGAACATACCTATCATAGAGCAAATTGCTGATGACCCACCCTATAGACCATCTAGAGAGGGGGTTAATCTGGGGGCAAGGGCACAAAGGTTAAATGCCCCAGTGATTCGAGAGGAACCACAAAGGGGAATTATAGAACCAGGAGCAAGGGTCAAAAGGTTATATGCCCTAGTGATTCGAGAGGAACCACAAAGGGGAGTTATGGAACCAGGGGCAAGAATCGAAAGGTTAGAAGTCCCAGTGTTTCGAGAAGAACAACCTAGAGGGGTTCTCATGGTGGGTGGACATCAGGACGCTGATGAAGTCGTTCATAGAATTCGAAATGACAACGTCTTGGCAGAAAATAATTTAACCACCATGATAGAAAGGATTATGGCTCAAAACGGTCTCAATACAGGACTTAGAAGGCCAAATTATTCCTCTCCCATAGTAGATTACGTGATGCACACCGATTTACCAAGGGGATATAAGGTCCCTAAATTTACAAAGTTTGCTGGAGACACCAATGAATCAACAGTGAACACATAGCTGTGTATCAAGCAGAGACATAGCAAATAATGAGAACCTTAGGATTAAATATTTCCCAAGTTCCCTAACTAAGAATGCTTTTACATGGTTCACCACATTGCCTCCGGATCCATAGATACTTGACCTCTTGAGAGATTATTCCATGAACAATTCTACATGGGACAATCTAAAATAAGTCCGAAAGAGCTAGCCAAATAAGAGGAAATTTACTAAACCCATAGATGATTATCCTAATAGGTTCACTTTGAAATCTAGATGTTTCACAAGAGTTCCGAACATGAGTTAGTCAAATGGCACGGTGGCCTAGACTACTCTATTCGAAAGAAATTAGATACACAATACTTGAGGATATGGCCCAATTGATGATGTGGTTCGACAAGTCGAAAGACTGAAGGCCGAGAAGGCCAGGGCTTTTAAAAGTAACAAGAAAGAAAGAGTTTCCTATGTTGAAACTGAGGAAGCTGAAGATTACCCTGAATTCGAAGATGTCGAAATTGATCTCGCTGAATTAAAACAGGCTCCACCTTACTCTTGTAAACTACTAGTTCCCACAAAAGGGAAAGAAATTGTTGAAAATGAGAAGAGTGACAAATTCCCAAAGAAGGTGTATACCTTCGACGTAATGAATTGTGACGAAATTTTTGATTTGCTTGTCAAAGATGACCAACTAATTGTGCCGTCGAATTTCAAATTACCTCCTTTAGATCAAAGAAAGAAAAGAGGATTTTGTAAGTATCATAGTTTCCTAGGCCACAAAACCTCACAATGTTTTCTTTTCAGGGATCTGATTCAAAATGCAATCAAGGATGGTAGATTAAAGTTCACCGACAAGCCGTAGATGAAAGTGGATGATGACCTTTAGATGTTGCGCACCAATTACTTTGAACCTGCATACATAGGAGAGATAAATATGGTGGAAGCAAATGAAGGTGACACTCCATCAGAAAAGAAAAACACTGAAGATGAAAACCACGTGTTGGTTGAACTCAAAAAGGAAGTTACTGAGGATTTCCATAAGGAACAAGAAGTTTCGATTGAAGTAGTGCCTTTGGTCGCTTAAAAGAGATCCAAAGCTACCGTGAGAATCAAAACAAGACTTGACACAAAGTTATCAAGGCCCGAGGCAAAAGTTGGAGAAAGTCCAGATCACATTGCCGCTTCCTCGTAAAGAATACGGGATACCTGGGGAGCCCAATGGAAAGTTCGACACCGTGAAGTATTCCGCCCGTAAAGTTCAAAACCCCAATCAAGATGTCAAACCTATAGGATGGGGAGATGACATAAAAGGAGAAGATGTGGATGTTAACATGGTGAATATGGAGCAACCTTTGTTTCAAATGGAGGAAATGGAAAGGTATTTAGAGAAAGAAAATACAAGATGGAGGACTTATGTTAGGGATACCAGCCTCAAGGACTACCTTATAATCGTACACAAAGAAAATGCTCGAATGATGCTATGTCCCGATGCAAGATCATTTGTAATCGAGAATTGTCGCAGACGAAAGAAGACAAAGGGCACGAATCGGATCAATCGCGCCTGTGGTAACCAATGCTCGATGCTACCCTAAGGCTGGAGAAAGTCTATTAGGGTTCTTAGTTCGTTGTCACAAAGGGGCAACCAAATGCTTAGCGTGTCCAAGATGTTCGATAGTTTATGATCAGAAAGTGGCCGAAGCCTTCGAAACAGTCCCTTTCGCCCCATGTTGGAACCACAAAGAAACCAGTCAGATGGGCCAACATTTCGAGAGCAACTACACCCAACGGAGGCCTGACAACCCTTATCCTAAAGGCGCTTGAAGGGTAACATTCAAAGTTCCTGCTGAGGTACCAATAGACAAATGGCTACAAGTTAGGGCTGACAAGGGAAAGACAAGTGGAGGAATAAGGAACGAAACGCACGCCATGCCATCATATAGAAGGCAGTTCAATATGGCAAAAAGGGAAGAAGTGAGGTTATAAAACTACAAAGGAAAGTACCCTATGTCAAGATTACAATGGCGCAGGCAACAAAGAATTCGAAAGGATGAGAGAGAAGCTATGTTAGACAAAGGAGTGGCTTCGAGCAAGAACAAAGAGGAATCAAGTACCAACAAACCTACACCAAACAATCAACCTGGGGGAAAACCCCCAGTTAGCAGGAGACTTTTCTCTGAAACAAAGCAAAACGAATCGAAGGAATACACGCCAGGTCCAGAGGAAGATGAAGATATGTTGACTGACAATTTCGAATCAGAAGGGGAATCTTCACTCAACATCAACTGCAATGTAGTATCTATGTTGCCTTGTGAATTTGGGCAAGAGACTGAAGTCGGAGAACACGAGGAGGATGATGCAATAGACCTGATGAAACATAGGCCAGTGTGCTATTACGTGATGGATAATAGAGCTGTCAAAAAGAAGAATGCCTTCTTCGAGCACCCAGAACCAGCCATGCAAAATCACCTAAAGCCACTGTTTATTCGAGCAAAAGTTGGTACACATGGCGAAACAAAGTCTTGGTGGATGGAGGCGCTGCATCAACTTGATGCCCCATTTCATGTCAAGAAGTTAGAATACAGTGATGTCGATATCAAACCACACAATATGGTACTATCGAATCTATGAAGGAAAAGTAGGCCAAACATTGGGGTGATCCAAGTGGATTTGACAAAGGATCGTCGCACCCACCATGTTCATCGAATCGAAGCTAAAGCCAACTACAATTTGTCAAGGCGTAGAATGGATCCATGGCGCTGAGCAGCCCTTCACAATGCATCGGAGGTTAGTATTATGGAGAGAGATGGTATTGTTGAGAACATCAAGCGGATCGAGCTATTTCATGACAAAGAACAACCTAGTAGACAAGAGAAACTATGACAAACACCTAGCCAAAATTGCTCCTTGTACCCCAATGATGAGATCAATGAAACCAGGGATGCACATTATTACATGACCCTTCGCCATGATGGAATGTATTGGGACAGGAGGATAATCAAGAAAGATGAAGAAGTTAAAGGCGCTGCACAAAGACGGCCAGCAGGCTGGGAATTTGACAGTTTTGCTCATGATTGAGTCCTCCTTCTTCGAAAAGATTTCGGCCTACATGGCTGAGAGCGAATGGAAAGCAGCCTTAGAAGTTGAAGAGATAATATGGCTGCGTATAAACAAAATAGATGGGGATGGCTCGAAGGCTCACCCCTCGTAACAAGAGATAGTCGAAATAGATCAAAGGCTAGATGCCATCTATGATAAAGAACCCTTAGGCTTCGAGAAGGACCCACAGACTCAAAAGCAAATGTTACGCAGGATCCACTCAAGAGGTGAATTTGGGGATGAAAACACAAAAGAATAACTTACGTGAGCACAAAACTCAATCCAAGCCTCAAGGTGAAGTGATCAAGTTCTCAAGAAAACAAAGATTGCTTCTGGGACTATGATGAAATGCCTTTGAAGAGGGAGTTAGTGAACACAGATTTAATCAAGGATGGCAAGAAGCCCATCAAGCAAACTCCTAGAAGATTCGCACCAACAGTTCTCACAAAGATTAAAGCTGAAATTGAAAGGTTGTTGCGCTGTAGATTCATCAGGACAACAAGGTATGTCGAATGGTTAGCAAATATAGTACCTGTTATTAAGAAAAATGGCTCTCTGAGAATTTGCATAGATTTTAGAGATTTAAATATCGCTACCCCAAAGATGAGTACTCCATGCCCGTGGCGTAAATGCTAATAGACTCGCGCAGGATTCAAATATTTAAGTATGTTAGATGGATACTGGTATAACCGATCTTTATTGTCAAGAAGATGTTGCTAAGACAAAGATTTCGTTGTCCAGAGCCTTAGGCACCTACGAATGGGTAGTGATGCCTTTTGGTTTAAAAAATGTTGAGCAACTTATCAAAGGGCAATGAATTCAATTTTCATGATTTCATTGAGACTTTTATGCAGTGTATATTGATGATATAGTCATCAAATCAAGATTCCGCAAACTCATTTGCATCATTTGAGCCAATCATTCGAAAGAATGAGAAAACATGGCTTAAAAATGAACCCCTTATGTGCATTTTCGCAGTCGAGATTTCCTTGGTTTTGTGGTTCATAAGAAAGGTATCGAGATCAACCAAAACAAGACCAAAGCTATTATGGAGACGAAAGCACCTACATCAAAAAAGGAGTTGCAATGTTTGTTAGGAAAATTAACTTTTAAGAAGGTTCATTTCGAATCTAAGTGAAGAACCCACTTTCTCTCACATTTGCTTGAAGCAAGGACAAGCCTTCAATGGGACGAAGCACATCAGAGTTTGACAATATAAAAGATATCTCACTCAGCCTCCTATCTTGTTCCACCTTCATGGGGAAAGCCCATGAGATTGTACATATCCGCCTCGGTTACCATAGGTAGTATGTTAGCACAAGAAGATAGCAATGGCATCGAAAGAGCCATATACTATTTAAGTAGGTGTTGAATGATGCAAAACTAGATATAGCAACATAGAAAAGCTATGTCTTTGTTTGTATTTATCTTGTATGAAACTTAAGTATTATATAAAGCCTGTTGATGTTTATGTTTCATCTCATTTCGATGTTATCAAACACATGCTTCGAAACCAATAATGCATAACAGAGTTGGTAAATGGATTTGGCCTAATGAATATTCTTTGACTTTCATGCCTTTAAGAGTCGTGGAAAGGTCAAGTAATTTCGATTTCATTGTGGATCATTCACCGGTCAAGAGATCATGGGTTACGCTGAAATACAACCTTGGAAATTATACTTTGATGGCTCGACCCATAAAGATGGTAGTGGTGTTGAGTTCTTATAATTTCTCCCGAAGGAATTCCAACAAAATTCAAGTATAAGTTAGATGGTCCTCGTTGTCAACAACGGTCGAGTACGAAGCTCTTATCGTTGGACTTGAAGCTTTGTTGGAATTGGGGCAACTAGAGTCGAAATTAAAGGAGATCCGAGTTAGTGGTCAAGCAAATAACAAAGGAATACAAATGCATAAAAGACAATTTGATGACGATTATTATAGTTAATGTGCTACTCAAAAATTAATACATGGATATTAAACATATACCAAGAATAGAAAATCAAGAAACAAATGACCCAGCACGCTTGGGTATAAAGTTTCTACCAAAACTTTGAAGATTTGGTTGAATTAAGAGGAAGAGTTATGGCTACTAGACTCTTACCATCGATTTAGAAAATATAAAGTTAGGTTGAAATGCTGTGATTCAAGTATTAGCCATAGACACCTTATCGATGCATTGGCAAGTCCAATTGTGAGTTATTTAAAAATCCAACATTGAATGTTGATAGGAAGATAAAATATAGAGTATTATCATATGTCCTCATGGGAAATGAATTGTTCAAGAAGACCTGTGAAGGTGTATTATCAAGTGCCTAGGAGAAGGTGAGGCATACTTAGCATTATCGAGGTCCACAATGGGGCATGGGGCACATCAAGGTGCCATAAGATGAAATGGTTGTTATTCGATATGGTATGTATTGGCCCAAAGATGCTCAAAGATTGTATAGATTTTGCTAAAGGTGTGAAGAATGCCAAACATGCAAGAATTCAACATGCTCCCGCAAGCGAGTTGCATTCGATCATTAAACCGTGGCCCTATAGAGGATGGGCATTAGATTTAATAGGAGAAATCAATCCTGCTTCGTCTAAAGGACATAAATATATCTTGGTAGGAATTGATTATTTTACTAAGTGGATCGAAGCAATACCACTAATAGTTGCTGATCAAGAGGCTATTATTGAGTCCATACAGAAACATATAATCTATAGGTTCGGATTACCAGAGAGTATAACCACAGACCAAGGTTCTGTGTTTACTGGTAGAAAGATGCAGGAATTTGCTCAAGAGATGGGTTTTAAATTATTAACATCAACGCCATATTATGCTCAAGCAAATGGTCAGGTCGAAGCAGCAAATAAAGTGATAATAGGTTTAATTAAAAAACATGTTGGTAAAAAGCCAAAGAATTGGCATAAGACTTTGGACCAAATACTATGGGCTTGTAGAACATCTCCTAAAGAAGCTACTAACACCACGCCTTTCCAACTAACATTTGGCCATGATGCAGTTTTACCAGTGGAAATTCATCTACAATCAGGTCGAATTCAAAGGCATAATGAGATCCCATCTGCATTGTATTGGGAGATGATGATGAATGAGTTAGTTGAGTTAGACGAAGTTAGACTGCATGCATTGGAAATCCTAATGAGGCAAAAGGAAAGAGTAGCCAGGGCATATAACAAAAGGGTGAAAAGTAAAACATTCACTGTTAATGACTTAGTTTGGAAAGTCATATTGCCCATGGACAAGAAGAATAAAACATTAGGTAAATGGTCACCTCATTGGGAAGGACCTTTTCGAATACTAAAGATATTCTCAAACAATGCGTATGAAATCGAAGAGTTAGTTGATGACAAACGAATCTTAAAGGTTAATGGAAAATATTTGAAAAAATATAGGCCTCACCTACAGGAGATTCGAATAATAACAACGTAGTCGAAATATTATAAGGGAATGCCAAAATGGTACCATACATTGCCAAAGTGGCGTTGTTCAGATATTACAAACCAAGATTCAAAATTAATTAAATAAACAAAGACTTAAAAGTACACGTTGTTTCTCAATCTTGCAAAGGTGCTTTTAAAGGATTCAAACCTTTGTTGGGTGAAACGTCTTGCTCCTTCTAGAGTAGCCACTTCTCCTTTGAGTTGCTCTGCTGCTTCCATTTCAGAAAGGCCTTTGTTGAGAAGTTCCTCGAATTGGCTCCCAACAGTGTCAGTTTCGTACGCTAGTTGCTGTTGTTGAGCCTCTTTGACCTTTCGTTGGAGTTCTTGGATTTGTTCTTCCCAAAGGAGAATAGACCGAGGTCGAACTTCATAGTCAGCCTTTGCCTGTTGTAAGTGCATTGCTTGGTCTTCACTTTCTTAGAAAGTTTTGAAGCATGTTCATAAGCAAGATCCATGGCGCTTTCGCTTCTCCCAACTTTAGCAAGAATTAATTCGCCCCGACCGCAAGGAGCAGGCTGCGAAGTTAACTTGGGTAAGAAGCTCTTTCATGGCATAGCAAGCAGTACTATCCTTTTTTAGAACTTCGAACAAGTCTATATCAAGGATTGTTTTCCTGACTTTGTTAAGGAGTATAGCTCTAGTATCTGGGGGCAATGGGTTGTTAGTCGAACCAGTGCCAGCCCTAGTGAGAGGGATGTCCCTTTGGGCTAATTTAGCTTCATGTACCCAATCGGGTCATTATGCTTTTAGGAGAGCTAACTCCTCTTCAGCCAATCGAGATTGGGAAGTTTGGGGAATTTCCATATTCAAAGGAGTCACGTCCATTTCGACCTCCATAGGCTCATTAGTCTTATCACCATCATCTTCATCTTTGTCTTGCTCATTATTCTCTCCTTCGTCAACCAGATCCACCACTTCGATAGTGTTGGTCTCGCTATTAGCATCGCACTGCTCCATCACCGAACCGCTTTGGGTTTCGCTTCCTCAAATCCTTCTTCCGTAGTTTCTTCACTCTCTCAGGAGAATCACCTTGTCCTTTTCAGCGTGAGTGATCTTTGACTCTTGAAGGGTTTCGAGAGGAGATTTTGGAAGGGAATTTTCTGGTGGATTCTCTGTAGATTTGTGGGGCGATTCTTCGTTTGCTTCTTTCAAAGGAGGGGAAGTGCCTTGATCATCTTGTGCCTCCGAAGCCCCAAATAATCACCATGTTAGAAGACCCTTTGTTTTGCACAAGGTTGCCGGAGTCCCCATGGGGAGAGGAAGTGATCGAGCAATGTCCCTGTGAGGGTTGAAGTAGTGGATTTGGGTTCAAGTATCCTACATAAATGAAGAAAATTAAGAATATGCACCAAGGTATGAATAACTATTTTGTTAGGAATTCGAATTTAATTTACCTGTGGATGATCAGAGGAAAGGTTACTATCAATATGTTCCAACATTACGCTGGAGGTCGAAGGTGGAATTTTGGATGTTGTTGAGGAGCAACGCTCGAATCAAGTCTAGAAATGCTAGTAGGTCCAGGCCTTTAGAGGTTTCTTTCTTTGCTTCTTCTTGAAGTCATGGAGAGTTTCCACCAGCTTTGAGATTCTATCCAAAGGCACTTTGTTTCTTTCTTAGAGTAGTTGGTAAGTTTGCTAGTCCGAAAAGGTTAGACATGAGTTAGACCTAGATCATAAACTTCAGCTTGTTCAAACAACGGATTAGTTGGTTACCTTGGAGGTGGAACGCTTGTGTGGTGTTGTTGTTGTAGTGGTTTGTTGTTGTTGGTATGCTGCAGGTACATCATCACTAATTTCGCGCTTGTTGAGAAATGCTTCCTTCCTGGGCTTCGAGGCAACATTCTTTATCCCGATGGTCAAAAATGAAACAATTAAAGTAAAATGTTAAAACTAAGGAATTTGATACATTTGAATTTTCCCAAGCATTCGCACCTGTGCCTTGATTAGATGTAATCGAAATGGCAGAAAGGTCATAGCAAAGATGTCTTGGGAAATTATGAAGCCAGTGACGAGCCCATGTCACAGTCTCAGATGGCTTTAGTTTCTTTTGAGACTGGTATTTGAACATTTCTTTGCAAGTCAACCACCAAGGGTATGGAGGAAACCAAGCCAGAGCCAGTTCTGAGGTAGGCAACCTAGGAAATTTAGGTGGATGCATTTCGAGTGCCAACCTATACCTATCCTCAGGTGACAATGTAATACGGTGAACTGACTTTGTAGGATTTTTGTATCCAAATGTGCGGATAGCAAGAGTCGCCACCGACTTTTATTTTTATCCAATTAAGGGAAGGTAAAAGTAACAGAAAAAGACCTTCGTTAGATTCTGAGTTCGGGAGAATGGTTATGAAAAGGGAAGGTATTAGCACCCCTTTCCATCCGTAGTTATCTACGGGCTCTTAGTTGCTCTTAGATAACTTTTTTAAAATTGCTTTCTGTGTGTTTGACAAAAATGTTTTGAAAAGGCATTTCGCTTTGACTTTGTAATGACTCATGTAGGAGTGTATACAAAGTGTTCGGAAATGTTTTGTTTTGAAAAGAGAATTTGAACTTTGAAAAAGTGTGTGGTGTGAAAAGCATTTGACAGAGCAAGCAACTAAGAGACTTATTTACCCACTCGTAATTGGTCGCTTTGTTGTACTTCTACATTCCTTTAGAATAGCGCTAGCCATACCATTAGTTAGAGGTAGCTCCATTCGTTGGATGTAAGCGGACATTCAAGGGACATCGGATGATCATAAGGCAATCAGAGGAAGTATCCTAGCACATTCAAGGGACTATCATCATTTTCGAGGCGACAATCGAGGGTCAAGATCATGTATCGGAGGCGACATCGTGGGTCTATGATCTTGTATCAAGGGACTATGATGATTTGTTTGGAAGGCAACGGTGCTAGAATACCTCTACGCTCGAGGACATGACCATTTTGAATCGAAGGCATCGAGAGAGAATTACCCTAAGGGGCGTGTGTGAGAAGTGTGTTGATTTCAGAATATTTTATCTTGAAGATTAGTGGGCTATGTTCAATTTTAGTCTTGCCATACACGCCTAATTACTAGCAATTGGTAAGGGTGCGGAAAGTAAAATGCGGAATGTAAAGGTGCGGAAAGGTAAACCCACGCTATTACAAGGCTTGGCGTATACATAATTTAACTTGCGGAAAATAAAACCCTAAATTAAACTATTACATCCCATGAACAGTTACATTATTGGAAAATAAAATGATAAAAGAAGAACGTCCGAATCGGAGCAACCTGTGAAAGAACAAGAAAATCGGGAAATATGATGAAATTGAAGTAAGATGAAATGTTAGAAAAAATGCAATTTTTAATATGAGAAAATTAATATATGCTGGAAATATGATAAATATATTAAAATAATTTTTTGGGATTTTTTGGAAAAGATTTAATAATTAAAATGCAATTTATAATGATTTAAATGCTAAAATAAAGATAAAATAAATATGCATGCAAAAATTATATTTTATAATTTATTAAATTAAATAAAGGTTTTTATGAAAATAATACAAAAAGAAAAAATGTTTTTGGTAATTTTTTAATGCAGAAATAAAATCATGAAAACAATTAAAATTGAATAGAAATATTAAAAATAAGAAAATATGGAAAATAATTGAGAAAAATATGTGAAAATGTGAAAATTGCAAACTTGTAAAAAGAATGCCATGGCCAGGGATCGAACTGGGGACACCAGCCTCAAACCTTGAGAACCAACGCGCTGGCCAACTGAGCTAGACGTGTCAACTGTTTGGAAACGGAGTTAATGGAATACACGCGTTGCCTTCTCATTGTTCCCTCCTTCGCGCCAACGATCGTCTTCTCCGATTCAAATATTTGAAAGTTAGCGTCGGCTTTGGCTCGACGCTAAAGATCCTGGCAAAATCAAAAAGCAAGCATACATAATATAAATTAATTCTAAAGCCATGGTTCGATTGCTGGACTCATTCCGAACACGATGGTATAGGTCTTGTTGGCCAATTTTTCCTGTATAGAGAAACCCTAAAACGGCACAGGAAACCCTAGTTATGGTGAAACACGATTCCGGTCATAAAAATCCAATTGGTTTGCCCAGAAAGCTTGCAAGCTTGATTCTAAACACAGACAAACAATCAAAACAAGTTAATAATGCATGAATATGAGAAATCGAATTTGAGATTTTCAAGAACAAACCAAACACTGATTTCACGATTCTGAATGGATTTGTGCAATGTGAGGGTCTGGATCGACTCAAGAGATGTCAAGCAATGTGTTGGACACCTCAAAAACGATTGAAAACGGCTGGAAGTAGGGTTTGTACTTGCTTGTGCACCACGGTTTTTTGAGCTTTGGAATAGGGTTTGTAGAGCAATTTTTTCGTTCTTTCTTGATAGGTATGCATCATGTATTTATATCGATGGATTTGGGATTGAATTTGAAAGAATCAATCAATATTCAATGGAAATCAAATTTGATATTTCCATGAAAATCAAATCTTCAAAGCTTGACCAATTTCAATCCAATCTTGCCTTCTTGCTCCAATTTCGAATTTGTCGGCATTTGTGAGTTAATTGACCCAAGGAAAGAATAAAATCAATCTTTGCCATTAATTTCAATTTTATAATTTATTTTAAGATTTAATTTGCATTTAAATGAATAAATTACAAATTAAATAGAAAAATAAATCAAAAATTCGTGGCTTTGGGCTTGGACACTCTAATTGCTTGAGGAACAAGTTAGGATGAAGAAAAAGTAGGCCCATTTGCAAAAGATTTGATTTTTGAAGTATCTCTTTGTGCATTCTTCCAAAATTGCCCAACTTGTGGATGGTGTAACTTGCTCAATTTTCCACATTTTGAGTGTTCTTGGACTTTTGGAAAGCTCTAAGAGTCCTCTAACCAACATCTTTGGTCTCATCTCAATTGGAGTTACCATGCTCAATATATCTTCAAAACAAAAAGTTGACTTTTGTTGACTTTGAAAATGACCTGTAATGTTTTGAGCTATACCTCTCAAATGAAGCATTTTTGACATTCTTGTGAGACATGAAGTTGTAGAGAATTGAATTTCCTTCAAAACAAGAGGTTGTGGAAAATTTCGAGAAAGTATGAGAAAGTTATGATTAGTCAAAGTTCATTGACTTTTCACCTAGAAACCCTAATTTAGAAAGTTTGACTTTGAGCAAATCTTGAGTTTTCTTGATGAATCATGATCAACCCTTGATCAAATGATGAATGTAACTTCAAAATGAGGATGTTGACCAAAATCGAAGTTTTGACTGTATGTTGACCACTTGACTTTTTGTCCAATACACCCGATTTTCAACCATCCGAGCAATTGTCTCGAGGAAACTTGACTTGTGAAGCTTGAAACTTGACATGGAGAATCTTTGAAGCATATGAGGAGGCATGAAGGCCATTGGAGATGTTGGAATCCATCTTGACTTGAGAGATACCAAACCCTAATTTGGGTTGATTGTCAGAGAGAGTTTGTCCGATCAACTCGAGGAATCCTCGAGTATGGATGTATGAAATCTCGAGTAGATGGAGAGCAAATTTTGGGGTATGACAGCCTGCCCTTGTTCAATCTTCTTGTACCGAAGGGTTAGATTGACATGCTTGTCTTTCGTGACCGGAGGTAGAAGATGATTGAACACCGAGTACACCGAAAATTTGCACTCGCTGGTGGATGATGCGGAATGGGCTTATGATGCCATTTGGAGAAGCCGAGATCACTGGGAACGAGTCGACGCTAGACTCGAGGTTGTTGATAGGAGAATTGACGGAGATGGGCTTAAGATGCCATCTAGAAAGGTCGATGCCGGGGTGAGTCGATGTTGACTCAGATGTTCCCGAATGGAGAGGAGACGGGCTTAAGATGCCATCCAAGGAGTCGACGTTAGACTTCGTGTTCACTTTGAATGAGGTTATTGGTTTGTATTGATTTTTAACCATATATGCAGATCCTGAAAGTGAAGAGATGTTGACAAGTTAGGAGATGGGCTTAAGATGTTATCCAAGGCAATCGAGTCGTACTAGACTCAGAAGTTGCTGATAATAGGAAGAGGTCGAATAAATCTTCGTGTCGATTACTCCGAGGAGATCAGGTTGGCAAAATGTGGATAGTTTCGCAGCGCCGGTGTTGATCCATTGCCTGTTATCGAGGATAACCGAGGTGGTCTTTCTGATAGTTTTCCGCCGGTTCGGGCTTAACTCGACCTGCTGCCGGAGGTGGTCTTTCGATAGTTTTCCGCCGTTCGGGCTTAACTCGACCTGCTTATGGCGGTCTTCGAGATAGTTTTCCGCCGGCTCGGGCTTAACTCGACCTGTTACGAAATGACTTTCACCGCTGGAGAAAACAAGAGAAACTTTGATAGAATATTGTTAGTCTTATGCAAAGAATGATGCATGACAAGTATATGAATGACATATGCATGAATTATGACTTTATGAGTAATGTATGAATGATAGATGTTGTGATATTTCAAAACATATCCATCTTGAAGAAGATGCGATATTCGCTTGAAGATTTCTCGACTTGGGAATTGAGTAGGTGAGAACCCGCTTTGAAAGAGAAGAAAGATATCCCGGATTCTTCCGATGCACTATCCGACCAAGTCTCGGCCTAGATATTGCTGAGGAAGGTAGAGATTTGAGAAGCTCGTTGTTGGAGATCTCATATATCCCGCCGAGGAGAATCGAAGGCGATCCGCTGGGGACCTTGTATGAGATCTCGCTGAGGAAATTTAGAGGCGCCATCGGGATTCCGAGTGTCGATCTTGCCGGAGAGCATTTGATGGTTGTTGAGACCGGGCTAGAAGAGTCTGGAGTCCGCTGTAATCTCCGGCCGGGGAATAAAGGTGTATTTTCTCCGATGCACTATCCGACCAAGTTTCGAGTCCGATACCGCCGGGGAGAGGGGAGGATTGAGAAATATCCGCGGATGAAGTGTTACCGCTGAGACTGATGTAACGTTGCTTGTTGAGTGGAATTGTTGCTCGTGGATTCCTTATGTCTACTGGGAAGGTGTGTGTGAGTGACACCTTTATGCTCTTGTGGGAACTATTCGGTGACTTTCGCGCCATCCCAATTCCCCGAACCTGTAGTAAGTACTTTTGCATATTCACTTTTCGATATTTGCGTAGATTTTTATTGTCAAAGCGTGATAATCATTCAAAGCAAACGTTGGACTTATTGCAAACGACATCGAAAATTGTAAAGAGAAAGAAGTCTGATTTATTTGATGTGGCGATGGCCAAGTAGTTTGTACACAAGAAAGGTAAAAGCTATGCGGAAACAATCTCGTTAAGTTCCAACTATGCTAGTACTCATATATTTCGACTATCTCATCTCCTTGTCACAAGAAAGTGAGTAGACCGATCTTCGCCATTTGAATCTTGAATGCGATAGTAGTCCGAAGCAAGTGATCCGAAGAGACATAGTCGCACGCTTAAATCCCTAACTTTGCCTAGACCGCCTTTCGGTTTTCACCACCGATACCTTTTGCCCAAGCCGCCTTTCGTTTTCGACTTGCCGGTGTACATGTTTTGTATATATCCTTATTTTGCCCGAACCTTTTGGTTCGCCAGATGCCCTTATTTTTGCCTAGGTTCGCGACCTAGCGGGTCTCTTTATGCGTAGTATTTTTGACTATGTCTGCTCATGGTGTGGAAGTCTTCACCATCCATGGTGCTAAGTATCATAGCTCCGCCGAAAATACTGCCTTGACTACAAATGGTCCCTCATAGGTGGGAGTCCATTTGCCCTCGATCACCTTGTGGAAGAATGACGCGCTTGACTACTAGATCACCGACTTGTAGACTCTGTTTGACCTTCTTGTTAAATGCTCGATCATTCGCTTGATAGATCCGTCCATGGCAAATGGATGCGAGTCGCTTCAATCAAATTAACCGTCAAGCCGAGTCGAACCCAATCATCTTCACCTAACTCGGCCCGGAGGACTCGTTGAGGGTATCCGAACCTCGATGGGTAAGACGGCCCATACCGATACAAGAGAGAAAGGGTTGCCCGTTGATGTTCGTAAGTGCGATAACCATGAAGAGCAAATGGTAACATCTCATGCCAATCTTTGTAAGTCACGCCATCTTCAGATAATCTTCTTAATGTTCTTGTTGGCGGCTTCCATCGCGCCATTCATCTTAGGCCGATAAGGAGAAGAATTGTGATGCTTGATCTTGAACCGGCGTAGTTCGGTGATCATCTTGTTGAGATTGGAACCGTTATCCGTGATAATCCTTTCGGAGTGCCATACCGATGATAAGATTATGTTTGATGAATCGAGCCACAACATTCTTGGTAATGATGCATACGAGGTCGCTTCTACCCACTTGGTGAAATAGTCAATTGCCACAAGGATGAAACGATGTCCATTGGAAGTGGGCTTAATCTCTCCAATCATGTCAATGCCCCACATTGCAAAAGGCCACGGAGAAGTTAAAACATTCAGAGGTACCGAGGTATGTGCACTTTGTCTGCATAACCGCACTTGTGACAAGATCGAGCATAGCGTGACAATCGCCTCCATGGTGGACCAATAGTAACCTGCTCAAAATCTTCTTAGCCATGGTGTGTCCACCGGAGGGTACCAAATTCGCCGTAACTCTTCCATGATACGCATTGCTCTTTTCTCGTCTACAAATGAGTAAGCACAAGTCGTGGTTGCGCTTGTATAAGATGTCGTTGTCGAGGAAGAATTTAGATGCAAATCTTCTCATGAACTTTATCATTAATGATGCCCTCTGGATATTCCCGAGTCTCAAGATACCTCTTCACGCCATAGTACCAAGGTTTCTCTTTGTATCAAGCTCATAACAATACCGGTTCATCGAACTTCTCAATGATGATCCGGGAGCCTCGTTGTCCCATCTAACCTTGAACATAGATGACATAGTAGCCAATGCGTCCGCCAACCGATTCTCTTCGTGGAATATGATTGAAAGTGATCTCTTCAAAGTAGGGATCAAACTTAAAACATGCTCGATACGGAATGAGATTCGATGCTTCAGATCCCACTCGCCTTAACCGATCGATCACCAAAGCCGAGTCTCCATACACTTGTAAGAACTTGATTCTTAAGTCAATAGCAGCTTTGATACCCATGATGCACGCTCAGACCGCCATGTTGTTGGTGCAATTGAAACATAATCTGGCGGTGAAAGGCGATGTCCGTTGTAGGGATGTAATGATGGCGCCAATGCCATTGCTAAGCGCGTTGAGGCTCCATCAAAGACCATAGTCCATCGATCCTTGTTCGTGTCCTTCGTCTGGCCTCGGTTCTTCGCAATCAGAATTAGCGTAACATCTTCATCTCGAAATTGAACCGCATAGACGATAGTCATCTACGGCTTGATGAGCCAAATGATCGGCTACCACACTTCCTTTGATCGCTCGAGAAGTGTACCGATGTCATACGGTCAAGATCATTTGCCATCTTGCTATTCTTCCCGAGAGAGTGGTTTCTCAAAGATGTATTTTATCGATCCATCTTGAAATCAACAAGGTAGTGTGAGTCAACATATACTGCCTTAGTCGGAAAGCAGCCCAAGCCAAAGCGCTGCAAGTTTTCAAGTGTGAGTATCTTGTTTCACGGTAAACTTTTGCTAAGGTAGTATATTGCATGCTCTTTTCGACTGCACTCGCCATGTTGCCCCAACACACACCCCATTGAATTCTCTAACAAAGTACATGATAAGAGGTCTTCCTTCGGCAGCGGCATCAGATGGGAGGATTCGTAGGTACTCCTTGATTTTGTCAAAAGCGATCCGCAATCGCTGCTCCATTCCACTACTTGATCCTTCTTAGTAACTTGAAGATTGGCTCACAAGTAGCAGCTAGTGTGCAATGAATCGCAATGTAGTTTAATCGGCCCAAGAAACCTCCGACTTCCTTCTCGGTAAGGGAGTCGGCATCTCTTGAATAGCTTTAACCTTGGGGATCAACTTCAATACCTCTTCCATCGACTACAAACCCTAGGAGTTTTCCGATCCGACTCCAAAGGTGCACTTGTTAGATTAAGTCTCATCAGACTTCTTCAACCTGTCAAACAATTTCGCAAATGATCAAGATGTTCTTCTTCGCCCGTGATCGAGCTATCATATCGCCGACGAGACCTCTATCTCGTGATGAATCATGTCATGAAATAATGTCACCATAGCACCGATAAGTGGCGCCGCATTCTTCAACCGAACGGCATAACCTTGTAGCGTAAAGTGCCCCACCTGTAACAAAAGTAGTCTTCCATGTCTTCGGAGCCATTTTGATCCGATTGTAACCGGAGAAACCATCCATGAAGGAGAAAACCTTATGCCGAGCGGTGTTGTCAACCAAAACATCAATATGAGGAAGTGGAAATCATCTTTCTGACTCGCTTTGTTCGATCTCGTAATCCACACACATTCGTATTTTACCATCCTTCTTAGGTACGGGTACCACATTAGCAACCCATGGGATAAGGGTGACAATAAGAAACCGGTTGAACCGCTTATAATCTCGCTTTGATTTTCTCCGACATCTCAAGACGCATGCATTTAACCTTCTGCTTCACCGAGAAAACCTTCTTTGTCGGCAATCGTGTACCACAATATCAATGTCTAAACCCGCATGTCTTCGTATGACCAAGCAAAACCTCAATATAGTCTCGTAGCATCCGAACCAACCTTTCTTTAACACCTCTCAAGACCCGCCTCCTATCTTGATCTCTTTTCTCTCTCGTCAGACTCAAATTCACAACCTCAACTTGCTCTTCGTGGTCAGATAACTCGCTTCTTCTTGCAGACCGCAAGTTCTCCGCACTTCACAATCTTCCTCACTTTCGCCTTCGGCTTGGTAGATCGGATTATCAAGTCATATTTAGCACTAGCATAGTTATTAACTAGATTCGAGTGATTCCGCAGTTGTACCGTGGGTGTGTAAGAAACACATAGCTTTTGAAGGGGTGATAAAGTAAAGAAAGAAAACAAACAATTGAATGCAAAAGTCCAACGAATTTATTGAATGAAAATACGCAAACGACAGATAATAACCTCGAACGAGCCATGATGCCGGCAAGGCACTAGGCTTTCAAAGTTTATTGTTCAAAACATAAAGAAATACGAAAAGCAAAATAAAACAAAAGCAATTACTCCCGGCTAAAGGAGATTGGTATGACGCCTTCGCCTTCCAATTGCCGAGCCCATGATCCGAGTTGAAGATCCACTTGCCGATGTCGCCGCTGTCGCTGCCTTCTATAGCATGGATTCCACTGGCCGATGCGGAAAGGAAGTTGGCCGCACGTCATGGCGATCATCTTCCGACCTTGATGGTGAAGCCTAAACCGCCTTGTCGATTTGAAAGGAAGATCGTGAGCTGTCCCCAAATAGCACTACCTCCTTGTTCAACAAAGCTTGAGCATCTTTCAATGAGGCCATCCTAGGCGGAACTTGTGTAACTTCAGAGTGACGGAGAGTCAACAGCATGACTGGGAATTGTTTCAAAAGCTTGACAGGAGTCTCAAGAATTCACCCTCCATCTCGAGATAGCGGAATGACTGAGATGACCGACCATATTTCTTCTTCACCACATATTGAACAACCTTCCCTTTCACCGGTATTTCAACTCGATGCAGGTAGAGGTAATACCGCCCATGTATCCAAGGGCGTCCAAGTAGGCAAGAGTAAGCTGGACGGATGTCCATGACAAAGAAAGTGGAGTCAAAAGTCCGGAACCGACTTTAACAGCAGAGTGAGCTCTCCAAGTACTGCGCTTAGAACCATCAAAAGCTCTCACGATAATGTCACCGGGTCTCGAACCAACCCTTCGACATCAAGTCGATCAAAAGCGCTTCTAAGGATATTCAGCGTAACCGTGTCAACCAAAACATGAGACAGGTAACGCCTTTGCATTCAACAGAGATGTGCAAGGCTTTGTGTGTTTCTTTCCGCAGGAGTCAAATCAAGATCGAGAAGCCTAGCCGTTGTTGGCAGCCAAGCTAGCAATACAAACTTCAAACCGTCAAGAGGGTGTCTTGTACATGAGCATTCTTCGTAAACTTCACCAAGGCATTAGCATGAGCCTCGAGCACAAGAGCAGAGCAAGCATGGAGATCTTGGACTGAGTTTGTCCCAATTGTTCCACAACATTGTAGTCACTCTTCTTGATAATCTTCGTAATTTCTCCATTTCTTGTTTGAGGTGTCTTCAAGAACTTCCTTTGGTACTTCGCGAGCAGATGAGTCACCGTTTTTCCTCTAGTGGGATATTGATTGAGTAGGGAATGCGAAATGGAGTCGCAGTCTTTTGGAGGAGAGATCTCGAGAGAATACCTTCCGCTCGGTCACCTTACTTGATCCGTGATGTTGTCGATGTCGTGAATAGAAACTTCAAAGCAGAAGATCTTCAATGGTCGAGGGTCTTGCTTGACGCCATGATAGTAAACATCACCCATAATTCCAAGGGATAGCCTTGTCGAGGAATATGGAACTGGTCTTGGAGAAGTGATAATGAGAGGTGCCACCCTAGGCACGTAATCGAGAGGAAATTTTATTGTGTTAACATCAAGATAATCTTCGGGAAATCGTCACCCCATCCGCCTTAACATCTTCAATAGGAATCTTGTAACTATCGTGGTGTACTTCACCATGTAATCATACTTTCCACTTGGCTGCCCCAAGGTATCCCACATGATGGTACAGCTTCGTCGCATTGTCGATCTTCAACTTAGACATTTCTTCACACAACTTCGCATGTGGTTTCGTAAATAGTATCTCACGGTTATCCATCATGCATCGAACACGCCTTCTCAACCAAGCACAACCATCGTGCGATGGGCACCAACGACAATTCTCCGGCATCCCGATTGACACCGCTTAACAAATTCTTCTTAATACCATCGAGGAATGGTCAAGTCATCTATGTTGAAAACATAAGTATCGCCACCAACAAAGATTGGAACTCTTGTCATGGTTAGGCATAGGAGCATTGATCACATTCGAGTCTCAACAGAGGATCAAACTCAACTGCTTAGCTTCAATCATATCTTGAATCTTGTTCTTCAGAGCCCAACAATTGTCGTGTCATGCCCTGGTATTGGAATGGTAAGCACACTTAGCATTAGGATTGTACTCGAGAGGAAGTGTTGACATTCCGAGGAGGATCCTCAAGGTTATCACCGCTTTCAACATGTGTTGCAAGGCTCATGACAAAGGCATGTTGATCTTTGTAACCGCCTCGTCTGCTCGTTACGCTACTGTCTCGCCGAGGTTGTGCCGATGTAGGATCGAGATCACAACCGCCCCACAGATTGAGCACGGTCGGTCTTGGCTCGGCTTTTCGACCATACACAAGATTGGCTTTTTCTTAGCACCAAAAGATCTTTTCGCAAAGATTCAAGATGACTCCACATGGATCTTCCCACTTGATACCAGCTTCAACACGTCACAATATCAACTCGTGAATCCGGATGAAGAATTTCCAATCGATGATTGAAGAACGGGCCTTCAGTGTTCCCATGAACATATCAACCAACTCCCTATTGGACAAGGGTGGTTGAACTCACCGCTAAATCTCTCCACTTCGAGCATACCCTTGAACTTCGTCACGACCCATAGACATGCTTTGTAGTTGCATGCGAGTGGGTGTCAACTCAAGATTGTACTCATATCGTCTCAGAAAGCATCACCAAATCACCCAAGTACGGATACGGTCATTCTCTAGCCGATAGTACCATTCCAACTGGTTCCGACAAACTCTCTTGAAATAGTGCATCCACAACTTTCTCATCATCGGGATTGATCTTTGAACATAGGACTTCAAATGCAGCTTAGGGCAAGACATGCCATCATACTTGGCAAAAGTTGAACTTTGAACTGGGAGGAATCACAACACCGTGAACAAGACTCGATCATCAAAGTTCAGGACATTTTCGTGTTTTCCACAAGATTCAGACGGTCTTCAAGTTGTTTGTACTTGTCATCTTCATCGAGTGTTGGCTATAATCGAGTGGTCCTCCTCCTCCTTTCTTTGGCTCACGCTCACCTTCATCACCCTTGGTACTCCCCGGTATGGACACTTCCTTCGAGAGCTCAATACGGCTAACCACTTTAGGACCCCCTTTGAAACGTCTACCCATGTTGAGGAGACCAACAACCTTTTTCTTCTTGTTGATGAGCTTCTTCAGATCTTCTTGGCCTTGGACCAAGTTAGTGAACATCTGCTGAAACCGAGCATTCGAGCTCGAGATCTTTGACACTGCTCAAGAGCCATTTCGCTAAAATAAATAGCGAGCAAATGAGAAAACCAATCTCCAATGTACCGTGATGCAATGTTATGCTATGCTATGTTTATGCGAATGCAATGCAATGTTTTCAAGGACCTTAGAGATTTAAATTTGTTAAACAAGCAATGAACAAACATTTATTAGTACTCTTCTCATTATTCTTTTTTCTTTTTAAGTACAAGAGATAGTTCGAAATAATAAAAGAAAACAAAAACATCCTAGAGCTCTAAGTCTCCCATGGGCGCTTCCTCTTGGTGCCGATGTAGGCTGATGTTTCGCTCCTCATGAAGTAGCTTGGTCAACTCTAGAACTTTCTTCTCGCTTGCATAGCATTGAGCTTCAAAGGTATCCTTTCTTCTTTTAGTTGAATCCGTGATCTCTTCAAGTCTTCAAAATCGTGAGGCATGTCGATGGAGAACAAGATAGGTACGCCACCTATAGCAACAGTTCCATAATTACCGTAAAACAGCGTGAATGGCATCATGAGGTTTTGAGCTCGAGCTCGCACTCCATTTGAGGTAAGGTTCCCAAGGAATGGAGTTCGGTGCCCCAAAGTCTTGGTATCGCCTTCTTTACCATGCCCCAAGCATGTATAAACCTTCGCTTAATTCGAGATCGTGATTGTAGTCGAACACAACATCTTGGAGAAGCATATCATGTGACCATCTCTTCGAGCAAAACCAAACCGACGAGAGCTAGAGAAGGGTCAGTAATACCTCCCTTATACCAAGTAGTACATTAGGGAATTCTCCACAACGCTCAATGAATGTGAAGTCCTTTTGAGAGAAAAGATTCCAACGGATATCCGAATGAGAGAGTGACATTAATCTTTGAGACCATCTCAACCTTTGTTCATTCTTCAAAACCGATGGAGGAAGGTGCTAAATAAACCACCGAAAGTAACGGACACAACACATGAGAGTTCCTTGTCTTTAGTAGTACGAGTGTGGAGAGAATGCAATATCTCCAAGTAAAGTAGGCAATCGGATTGGGTAAGAAACAACTTGATGGCATTGACATCTATGAATTGATCCGAGTTAGGGAACAGAACCAAACCATAAATTAGCAAGGCCACAATATCTTCGAATGCATGGAAACTCATAACTTTGAGGAATTCTCGGGCCTTCTTGATTAAGAACTTGGAAAGTAAACCCTTAACTCCACTTCTAGTTTCCCAATTGGCTTCAATATCTGAGCGCTTAAGATGTAAGGCGGATGCGATGTCTTCGCATTTAAGAACCTTTTCTAGACCGTGAATGGCATTTGGTCAAGAATAGGTACCCCAAGTAGCTTAGAGAACTCTTCCAAGGTAGGAACCAACCGATAACTGGAAATGTAAAGCAATGGTGTTTCGGATCAAAGAACTGAATAGACATGCATCATATCTTCTTCAAAACCGAGATAACCAAATCAAGTAGATAACCATGTCTTTTGATGAACTGAGCATGGTCGGGAATTTCTGAAACCAATTCTTTGAGTTGAGAAGGGATACCCATGAAGTTGATTCGGATAGTCTTTCTAGAAGCCATAATCCCTACAAAACAGAGCAAAGATAAACCCTAGGTCCTTGAAATAGTTAGAAATGATATGCAATGCGATGATGTCATGTTTAGCACACACAAACAATTCACACAATGAGCCTAGGTTTAAGGCTTGCATGAGGTATAGGTGATTACCCCACCAAAAGTTTGAGTTGGTTCATCCTGTCCTATAATAGTAACCGGTTCTAGGAATCTCATATCACGATTTTTCTCAGAGGCGCTTATTTCAATACGACGCCAAGTGGTCGATCGAAAATGTCCCAAAAGTCTAATCTCAATGAGCGTAGCATCGAGTATCAACCAACCTCGGTCTACACCAAAGCCGCCATCTCACTACCTTCTAATGGCCAAGATGGGTCAATTAAGGTTCTAAAAGTTTAGTTAGCGCTGATGACACCACGCAGGCCAAATACTATCTTCAACTTGGGAATGAAGAGTATCGGACAACCAAAGTGTCACGCTAACGTAGCCATCATGTTGACCGCTTAGTTATACGCCTAGCGGTCGCGATGATTTAATGCCACTTACCTAAAAGGAAACCCGGATCCGGTGTAGGATCCCCAACAATATAGTACCCAAGCAACCCTTAAAGATAAAGCATACAAGTCAAACAAAAGCGATAAAAGTTATCTAGAAATCCCTAAGGCAATTCTCTTTAGGTGTATCCTCAAAGAGTCGCCAGCCCAATACGTGAACTGACTTTGTAGGATTTTTGTATCCAAATGTGCGGATAGCAAGAGTCGCCACCGACTTTTATTTTTATCCAATTAAGGGAAGGTAAAAGTAATGTAAAAGACCTTTGTTAGATTCTCGAGTTCGGGAGAATGGTTATGAAAAGGAAGGTATTAGCACCCTTTCCATCCGTAGTTATCTACGGCTCTTAGTTGCTCTTAGATAACTTTTTAAAATTGCTTTCGTGTGTTTGACAAAATGTTTTGAAAAGGCATTTCGCTTTGACTTTGTAATGACTCATGTAGGAGTGTATACAAAGTGTTCGAAATGTTTTGTTTTGAAAAGAATTTGAACTTTGAAGAAAGTGTGTGGTGTGAAAAGCATTTGATAGAGCAAGCAACTAAGAGACTTATTTACCCACCGAATTGGTCGCTTTGTTGTACTTCTACATTCCTTTAGAATAGCGCTAGCCATACCATTAGTTAGTAGGTAGCTCCATTCTGGATGTAAGCGGACATTCAAGGGACATCGGATGATCATAGAAGGCAACTCAGGAAGTATCCTAGCACATTCGAAGGACTATCATCATTTTCGTAGGCGACAATCGAGGGTCAAGATCATGTGTTCGGAGGCGACATCGTGGGTCTATGATCTTTGTATCAAGGGACTATGATGATTTGTTTGGAAGGCAACGGTGCTAGAATACCTACGCTCGAGGGACATGACCATTTTGAATCGAAAGGCATCGAGAGAGAATTACCCTAAGGGGTGCGTGTGTGAAAGAAGTGTGTTGATTTCAGAATATTTTATCTTGAAGATTAGTGGGCTATGTTCAATTTTAGTCTTGCCATACACGCCTAATTACTAGCAATTGGTAAGGGTGCGGAAAGTAAAATGCGGAATGTAAAGGTGCGGAAAGGTAAATCCTACGCTATTACAAGGCTTTGGGGCAGATACATAATTTAACTTGCGGAAAATAAAACCCTAAATTAAACTATTACATCCCATGAACAGTTACATTATTGGAAAATAAAATGATAAAAGAAGAACGTCCGAATCGGAGCAACCCGTGAAAGAACAAGAAAATCGAAATATGATGAAATTGAAGTAAGATGAAATGTTAGAAAAATGCAATTTTAATATGAGAAAATTAATATATGCTGGAAATATGATAAATATATTAAAATAATTTTTTGGGATTTTTTGGAAAAGATTTAATAATTAAAATGCAATTTATAATGATTTAAATGCTAAAATAAAGATAAAATAAATATGCATGCAAAAATTATATTTTATAATTTATTAAATTAAATAAAGGTTTTTATGAAAATAATGCAAAAAGAAAAAATGTTTTTGGTAATTTTTTAATGCAGAAATAAAATCATGAAAACAATTAAAATTGAATAGAAATATTAAAAATAAGAAAATATGGAAAATAATTGAGAAAAATATGTGAAAATGTGAAAATTGCAAACTTGTAAAAAGAATGCCATGGCCAGGGATCGAACTGGGGACACCAGCCTCAAACCTTGAGAACCAACGCGCTGGCCAACTGAGCTAGACGTGTCAACTGTTTGGAAACGGAGTTAATGGAATACACGCGTTGCCTTCTCATTGTTCCCTCCGCGCCAACGATCGCCTTCTCCGATTCAAATATTTGAAAGTTAGCCGCTTTGCTCGACGCTAAAGATCCCGCAAAATCAAAAAGCAAGCATACATAATATAAATTAATTCTAAAGCCATGGTTCGATTCTTGACTCATTCAACACGATGGTATAGGTCTTGTTGGCCAATTTTTCCTGTAGAGAAACCCTAAAACGGCACAGGAAACCCTAGTTATGGTGAAACACGATTCCGGTCATAAAAATCCAATTGGTTTGCCCAGAAAGCTTGCAAGCTTGATTCTAAACACAGGCAAACAATCAAAACAAGTTAATAATGCATGAATATGAGAAATCGAATTTGAGATTTTCAAGAACAAACCAAACACTGATTTCACGATTCTGGATGGATTTGTGCAATGTGAGGTCCGATCGACTCGAGATGTCAAGCAATGTGTTGGACACCTCAAAAACGATTGAAAACGGCCGGAAGTAGGGTTTGTACTTGCTTGTGCACCACGGTTTTTTGAGCTTTGGAATAGGGTTTGTAGAGCAATTTTTTCGTTCTTTCTTGATAGGTATGCATCATGTATTTATACTGGATGGATTTGGGATTGAATTTGGAAAGAATCAATCAATATTCAATGGAAATCAAATTTGATATTTCCATGAAAATCAAATCTTCAAAGCTTGACCAATTTCAATCCAATCTTGCCTTTCTTGCTCCAATTTCGAATTTGCTGGCATTTGTGAGTTAATTGGACCTTAAGGAAAGAATAAAATCAATCTTTGCCATTAATTTCAATTTTATAATTTATTTTAAGATTTAATTTGCATTTAAATGAATAAATTACAAATTAAATAGAAAAATAAATCAAAAATTCGTGGCTTTGGGCTTGGACACTCCTAATTGCTTGAGGAACAAGTTAGGATGAAGAAAAAAGTAGGCCCATTTGCAAAAGATTTGATTTTTGAAGTATCTCTCTTTGTGTATTCTTCCAAAATTGCCCAACTTGTGGATGGTGTAACTTGCTCAATTTTCCACATTTTTGAGTGTTCTTGGACTTTTTGGAAAGCTCTAAGAGTCCTCTAACCAACCTTTTTTGGTCTCATCTCAATTGGAGTTACCATGCTCAATATATCTTCAAATCAAAAAGTTGACTTTTTGTTGACTTTGAAAATGACCTGTAATGTTTTGAGCTATACCTCTCAAATGAAGCATTTTTTGGACATTCTTGTGAGACATGAAGTTGTAGAGAATTGAATTTCCTTCAAAACAAGAGGTGGTGGAAAATTTCGAGAAAGTATGAGAAAGTTATGATCAGCCAAAGTTAAGTTGACTTTTCACCTAGAAACCCTAATTTAGAAAGTTTGACTTTTGAGCAAATCTTGAGTTTTCTTGATGAATCATGATCAACCCTTGATCAAATGATGAATGTAACTTCAAAATGAGGATGTTGACCAAAAATCAGAAGTTTTGACTGTATGTTGACCACAGTTGACTTTTTGTCCAATACACCCGATTTTCAACCATCTGAGCAATTGTCTGAGGAAACTTGACTTGTGAAGCTTGAAACTTGACATGAAGAATCTTTGAAGCATATGAGGAGGCATGAAGGCCATTGGAGATGTTGGAAATCCATCTTGACTTGAGAGATACCAAACCCTAATTTGGGTTGATTGTCTAGGAGAGAGTTTGTCTGATCAACTCTTGAGGAATCCTTGAGTATGGATGTATGAAATCTCTTGAGTAGATGGAGAGCAAATTTTGGGGTATGACAGACAACCCTGAAGGAAGTTTGAACTTAGAAATTTTTTCTTTAAATTTTTCCTTCAAGGTCTCGGATGCTCGATGTACAGTGGTTTCCAAGCGTGTGGGATCATAAGTGGTTTTGAAATAATTTTGAAAAGCCCTAATTTCTTTGGCGTGAGTGAACATACCTTTCTTGGAGTGTACCTGCACATTGAACGCATCAGTTAGCTTTTGTTGAATGATGAGTGTGTCAAACATATATGATTGGTAGAACTTAGTCCACCATTCTAGAAATCCCTTTGCTGTGAAGTATGTTGGCTCAAAAGGTAGAAGTTCGAACTGAGCAAAATCTTGATATTGCTCCTATTGTAACTTGGCCTCTCTTGCTTTGAACGTTCTGCCTGAGGTTATGGCACTTTGTGTTTGGAATAGAGGTTTAGGAATTAATTGGCACAGGCCAAATTGTCGAGAGACAAAGTTGGGTTGATAAGCAAAGAGAAAAATCTGATTCTTGGTGGGAGTAATTCTTGAGGAAATTAACCTAGGGAGAAGAAATGATTTCCAAATATCCTGTATCTCTTTGCTCTTAACAGCTTCTGAAAGAGACATTGTGAACCAAGATGGTCCATAAGTCCTTGGAGCAAAAGGCGCCATGGACTCTTCGAATTTGTGTCTCTTTGAGAAGATCATGATGTATTTAGAGAAAAGGACTTTGAAATCATCTTTGTCATCATTTGGAGTAAGCTTTCGAAGCCTTGTGCCTTCAATGATTCTGTCAGCTATTTCTGGATCTTGTTCGACGATAGTATCAACAGTTGATAAAGAAGATTCGAACATGGCATTGAGCCATAATTGAAGCAACCAAAAAGGTCCAGCTAGAAGAATGTTCTTTGGAGTATGGGATTTCAAACTAGAAACTGATGACCTTAAGCTCTCATAAAGATCAACAAGTAGCAGTTCGCTCAGACAAATTCTCCTATTTTCATGCAAATCCCTGGCTAAGGGAATAAACCTACTTGCTACTTGCAAGGATATGCTACAGAACACATATCATGACAGCCACAAGGTGAGGAAAGCAATGTGTTCTACGTCTGAGACGCTATCCCCTTCAGTATGGTAGTGGTTGATGAACTTTGAAAAGCTAGCTAGTTTGACATCGAAGTCAATAATGCTAGAGTGCTCTTCGTTGTCAGGAATATAAGTTTCCCCTACTGGTGAAAGACCAGTGATGACAGCTATATCAAAAAAGGTGGGTGTTATCATTCCGCCAGGAAGATGAAAAGTATTATAGGTGCTATCCCAGAAGTACAATGAGGCGAATAGCAGGGGGTGACTGTAGGTGAAGCCTGGTTTCGACAATTTAATCAAATTATAGATTCCTAATTCTTCCCATTGCTGGGATTTTTTGGCTTCTACTTTAGTGAGCCAGTTCTTGATACGCTATATCTGAAGTGGGGCAGGATCGAAATGGTTTGAAGTTACTTTTGACATAATCTAAGATAAAAGGATCTTTTGGAGGTGAGACTGGGGTTTCAGTGGTTTTCGAGTCAGATGATTCGCTTACATTTTCAGTTCCTACCTTAGGGGCATCCATTTTGTTGAATAAGGGTTTGAAGTTATAGCAAACGGGAAAGATTTTCCTAGTGTCTTTCAGAATTTCAAAAACAGTTAAAGGACCCATTAAGGCAAATCTTTTTCCAGCGATATTAGTAGGGATTAATACCTGAGAAGCATACAGCATTTCTTTCTCTTTGGAGATTGTTTGAGGAATGAGCACAGATTGATTCTGGTAAGTGCCCACCTTGCTCTCCATGATTGTTTCCGTGTTCTTGTTCTTCTTCTTTGATGATTTCTTCAGCTGAGATGATGTTGATGAAGACATTGTTGAGATTGATGGAGGTTTTAGGGTTTAGTGAAAGGAATAAGAAGAAGAGTTTCAGAATTTTGGAGAAAAAAGAAGAAAAGACTAAACTTATGAGCTTTTATAGAGAGTGTGGAAGTTTAAACACCCACTAAGTAAGACTAGGAGTACATGGGAGTTGTGGGTTGGACTCAGAGAGAGATGGCGTAAAATCTGATGTTGGTAATGAGTATGATTAATAATAATCATTACTTTTAAACCGCACCATGCTGTGGTAACTGATTCAAAACGGTTAACTGTTCAAAGAGGCGTCTTGATTGACGTGGGTGAAGTCATGCACAGTAAATGTCGTGATTACTCAAAGGTCATATCAAAATCTTGTGAATCTATTTAAAATAAGTATTTCTCAAAGGGTTCGAAATACATATTTTAAGGGGGGATTTTGTTGGCTGAAGATTTTGATAATGTGGTTCGAAATGAAATAATTGGCGTTTTGTTGGAATAAAGCAAGTTTTATGGTTTAGAATGGAAGAGATTGTTCTTCGAATGGAAATGTTAAAGCTCAAAGTTTCGAATGATAATTGTGAAGGTACATTTAAAGAAGCTTCGAAATGGTGATGAGACTATATCTGTGAAGGTTGTTTTTGGAAAGTAACTTGTGAAACGAATTCGAAGCGAAGGATACCAAGGCGTTTGAAATTCAAATGTGAGCGGGATATTGGGAATTCAAATACATAAGCGCTGGAGCGTTCGAAGACGCGTGGAGGCTAGAGAGAAGCAATGCTCTGCATGCTTCGAACGTGGCAGAATCTTATAGCAAGGCCGTTATGGTCGAAATAGTATAAATAGAAGTCTTAGTGTTAGGATTTCGTGTGTCATATCTATTGTACAAATTCAGTAAACATTCCAAATACTGCATGGATAGGGAAACGAATGCTCGAAAGATGTGCGTATGATAACACCAACATTTACAATTCAATAAAACTCTTTATGTTTTCCGGTTTATCTTTTATTTACATTTACATCTGTGCTTCAAACACTTTTACGCTCATGCCTTTACATTAAAACTTTTACATTCAGAATCATTTATTTCTTTCTGCTTTTATATGCTTTTCTTGTATTCGAATACTTTAAACGTTCAGAAACCTTTACATTCATTCATTCAACCTTGTCATTTATCCTTCGAATCATTTAGTGTAGTAATCGAAGTGGGTTGAATGTCTTTAAAACACTTTCATTAGAAATCCTAAACATGAATACTAATTTTACACTTAGACTTATCCAAACGACCATACCCCATAGGATCAATCTAGTCGATCTTGCAACTTACCAGAGAGGTTGAATAACAGTAATTAAGTTTATTCGATAGTTTGGAAGACTAGAGGTTGTTTACCAGAAATCACTGTAAACAGGGACCCAAATTGGATTTCGGATGGTACCGCTTTGATGAATCCTTGGTCTCAATAGTTTGTTTTGAGTAATCTTCGAGTTTCAGATTTAATAAGCCCGAATGGCAAATTATGGAATCATGATTTGATTTCTTCTCTTGTGGATGAGGAAACTGCTCAAAAGATTTATAATACTCATCTTTTCAGTGTGGTTCATAGAGATAAGTTGATCTGGAAGTATGAAAATGACGGAAAATTCTCGATTCACAGTGTTTATAGAGTTTGTATTAATAATCTCATTGGCACTTCTCATCTTCGAATCAAAGACAGGTGGAATATGTTATGGAATATTAAGACCCCACCCAGGATTAAGAATTTTGTATGGCGCCTGTGTAGAGATTGCGTGCCTACTAGAAGAAGATTGTTGGACAAACGTGTCGATTGCCCTTCTGGTTGTGCTGGCTGTGGTGTTGGGAAAGAGAACAATTATCATTTTTTTATCGAGTGTCCTAAAAGTATTGAATGTTGGAAAATAAGTGGTCTTTGCCCCCTGGTGCAGAGTATCAGTGAGCATGGAGAATTATTTGCTTCGATGATTTTTTCGTTTTTGCAGGTAGCCACAAAAGATCAACAAGGAATGTTCTCAGCCACTTTATGGAGCATTTGGAAAAGAAGGAACAACCTTGTTTGAAACCAAGAGGAAGATAGTCCAGTTTCTATTTGTCAGCGAGCGACTCAGGTTTTGACAAGATGGAGAGAGGCTCAACATGTTTTATCCCCTAACTCGCCGATCAACTCATCACCGGATAATGTTAGATGGAGCAAACCTTCAAGGGGTCGCTTCAAATGTAATATTGATGCATCTTTCTCAAATAATAAGGGGTCGCTTCAAATGTAATATTGATGCATCTTTCTCAAATAATAAGGGATCACTTCACATGTAATATACATAAAAAATTTATATACACCTGAAATTCTGCAGGTGGGTGCCAGAAATCTTGTTAATACCAAAAATTTCAAATTCTCTACTGAAAATTTCGTCCGAAAATTGTTTGTATCTCAATAAGGATAATTATGGAATAATTAAATTGGGGGAGGGGTGTCATGTTTAATTTGGGGGGTGGTATGTTAAATTCCTCCCACATTTTTAAGGGATTTTTTAACCGATTCTAAAAAGTCTGTTATCCATTAGGGTTAGTCCATATGACCGTAGGTAGCTCATTAGACCCGCATAACTATAAATTTTAAAAAGTTATATTAATTCCTATATTATATTACTTCAAAATAATATATTAATTTTCTCCTTTATTAAATTTTATCTTTATTTTATTCAATTATTCTCTTTTAAATATTATATTTTAATATAATCAAGACTATATCTTCTTATTTTATTAGTTTCTCTAACGTTAAATATTCGAGTATTATTTTATATATTTAGACATGTATTAAAACATTATAATATTTATAAACGATAATATAATATTTAAAAATGTGTTATGTATTATGTTTACAATAAATTAATTTTTTATTTTATTTATAATATATGTTATAAATTTTTTAATATAATATTTTTATTAACAGGTAACTCGAAGTTCATCCGAGACTAAATTCATATAATTATTTTAGACTTATACTATTAAAACATGAATTTTTGACTCGGTGCTAAAAGGTCTGAGGCTCGACAAAACTGACTTGTTTAAAACTCGATAATCCATTTTTAAGAGCTCTAGATAATGATACTTATAAATGATTACGGTTGAGAATTGTTAAATGAATTATTAGAAAAATATCGTTCCATATACAGGAATGATCGAATTGGCATGGCCAATATTTCTCTAAAGAGTCCTTGGGGGGTAAGCATCTCTAATAACTACATTTACATTTTTAATTAATTTATAATAATTTCAAATAACTATATACTTATTTTGAAAAGACCAAATTTTTTTAAAAATCTATTTAACAAAAGAAAGAGTTAAGACTTCATGCCACGAAAAGATCTATTATAAAGTTAGATCATTTAGATCATATAAAGTGTTATTAAAATTTAAATTTTAACTTTATTTTATTTACTTATGGTTTTGTTAGTCAATTAAAAATAATAACTTTAACTATTTATATTTATTAATATAAAATATTTTTTTTGGAAGGGTAAAATTTCAAAATAAGTCTATCAAATGTAATATGTCAAATTTAAATATTGATTTTTTTTAACACACGTGCTTGACCATTTATTAATTAAGAGTCTATTTTAGTTGAGTTTGTTCTTACCTTTAATTAGTACAATCACTCATTGTGGGCCATAAAAATATATAAGTATATAAATTAGATAAAGAGGCATCTACCAAAGAATTGTCGCATTATTCTTCGAGGGTCATGCAGTATATGCTCCAAAATTGCATGGCAAGTTCGTTCACGTTTTTTGTTTTGACTCATGTTCGTTCACATGTAACTACTCAAAATTTGGACTAATTAGTAATGACTTTCTTTTTCAAAAGAGTAAGATTTTATGACTAATGAGAGAAGTCTATTTTTTTCAATCCTAGTACTATTTTTCAACATATAGTACTCATTCTCTATACGATGTTGCGATGTTCTTTCCTATAGGATTTTTTTTTCTTCTTTCTTTCTTGTGAGCATCTTTCCGAGTAGTCTACTCCTTTATATTTATTTACTAATAGTTAAAGTGTTTAGCCCCTAACAAAACAAGACTTCCTCGAGCCTATGTCTTCCACCATTGTATTTCACCCACAAGGGACACTATAAATAGGAAAGAATACCTGAATAAAAACAAATAAAACACGTGATTTTATAAATAATTAATCAACATTTTTTATTAATTAAAAAAATATATATTTATCTCGCCTACATTATCACAACCATCTCATAAATTCAATTAAAAAAATTAAATTTTAAATAAATTTAAAATTTCTTTATTTTTATTGATTTTCTAGGAATATGAATTTATGTTTGTTTTTATACAATTATTTCTCTATGAACTATGTTTGATATTGATCATGCATAAAATCTGAGTCCAGATATGAAGTCGGAAGAGATTTGAATGGGTCCGAGAATCAGCCCGGATGAAGGGTATGTAGTCAGAGTCCGAGAACGTTCCCGGGTGGAGAGGGGAAAGATTGAGTATGGATCGGGTATATGTCCCGGCCATGCGTCCTGGGATTCAACTCGGCCAGAGTTCAGACGTTATGAATGAGTTGGGGTAACTGATATATTGATCCCAGCGACGTACGTTACATTAAGAGGCTATCATTGCCTGAAACGGATGACGCTTCACATTCCTGATACAGTTAATGAGCTAGAAGCCGTTACTGATAGGAGAAAAGGAGACTCATGAAGTCATTCGTATATATAGGGCTCCCGCCAGTGGGATAAGCAAGACAATCTTAAGCTTGGAGTTCAAGATAACATACTTGAGTCTCCAAATCCCTAAATACAATCACTAAGGTTTTTTCTGCAAGAACATTTGGCACCCACCGTGGGGCCTCAGTGAAATTAATCTCAGGCCACTGCATAATAGACGTTAGAACACGATGTCAACAACTTCACCAACCGATCCTCCGGATCTGGCTCAATTATTGGCTATGATCGATGACTTGCGTCAACACAATGATACTTTACAAGATAGTGTTCAAGCTCTTCAGCTGAGGAGTTTGGACAAAATAGAAGACCAAGAAGCAAACTCTTGGAACTGCAACCCTTGTCTCAAGCTATCTGGGAGGATGCTGCTCCTGAGAATTTTAAGCCTCCCGTCCTGGCGACATACGACGGGAAGACTGATCCTCAAGAGCATATCATTTCGGTTAATAATATGATGGCATTAATCGGAGCAACAGATTCTCTCAAATGCAAGTTGATGGCTGGCACTTTCAAGGAATCTGCTTTGCGTTGGTACATGGGACTACCACGGATTTCTATGGTTAGTTACCAGGTTTTCAACAGGAAAATTGTCCAGCAGTTCTCGGATAATCGCCACCGGAAGGTGGCCAATACTTCTCTCTTCAACGTTAGGCAACGTTCGGTAGAGTCGTTGCGAGATTTCATGGCCAGGTTTAATGAAGAGACCATAAAGGTTTCACACCCTAACCAGGAGATCTTTGTGGCATCGTTTCAGCACGGACTCAAAGCCGGCCAGTTCAATGAATCTTTAGCTCAAAAGCCGGCCAAGAGTATGGATAAAATCATCACTCGGGATGAGTGTTACGTAAAGGGTGAAGAAAGCAACATGGAGAAGAGAGCCTGGGATTCCAAGGAGAAAGGTGCTGGGCGAGATGACAGAGCTGAACCGAAATCTCGGTCACGAGACCAGTCGGTAGCCAGGGAGCGTACACGTGAAAAACATCCTCTATCCCGGAATTATCCGGCCATAAAACCTGGGGAAACTTTCACACCTTTTAATGCTAAGAGAGAGGACAATCGTAGAGACGTGAATCATTTGAACTTACTTCCTAGGCCGTGGATACCACAGATGGTTAATGCCGCGATGGGAAAAGATTTGGAAGCTTGGTGTGAGTACCACCGTATAAGAGGACACACGAACGAAGCATGTGTTCATCTACGAAGAGAGATTGAGAAACTGATCCAAAGGGGTAAGCTTTCATCCTACGTGAAAGATGACCCAGAGCAAGCCAACAAGCGTTGTCCACCTCTAAGAGGAGAGGCGGCTTATGAGTCACAATCAAAAAAGAAGGGCAGAGCTGTTGAGAAAGTTAGGGAGGCAAGGGCAACTCCGCATATGCTCAATACCATCTTTGGAGGGTTCGCGGGAGGCGGATCCACCAGTGCAGCTCGTAAAAGGTATGCATGAGGGGTAATGCATGTGGCCCGGATTGGGTTAGCTAATGAGGAGCCCGGGGTAATACCTTTTTCTCGGAAAGATGCCAAGGAGGTTTTGCCTCATGAAAATGACCCCATGGTTATCGAAGTACAAATCAGAGATTGGGGGGTAAAATAGGTGTTGATTGACCCGATAAGTTTTGTTGATGTCATTTACTAGGAAGCTTTCAAGGGGATGAATTTCGACCCAAAGGAGTTACAACCGTTTAGTGGAACCCTGGTTGGCTTCTCCGGTGAGCAGGTACAAGTGTTGGGCTATCTCCCGGTTCTCACTACCTTTGGGACCGATGAAAATGCCAAGGGTTTCTGTTTACTGTGGAAAATGGTAAGTAACCGTTGGTCCTCCCTAAGTCCTAGAACTAAGGGTTACTCGCGAGATCGACCAGTTGATCTCAAGACACATGCTAAGGTTTTGGTAAATTGTACTGTTTCTGTAAACGAAAAAGGCCTTGGCCCAGAAACGGTTTCTAGAGCCCAAGGGAAACAACACAATGGCTTTCCACACACACACAGAATTCTGACTACAACGCTAATTGGTAACTCGTGACCAAAAGTTTACGTTGAAATGTTTTAGTGAACGATTCGTTCAAAGCGAAGCAGATGTAAACAAAAAGTAAAGACAAACAAATATGTAAATTGATTGCATTGAAATAGAAAATATGGTGATTCACGTACATCAAAGGCTTGAGTGACTCTTTCTTCCTTTAGCGCGAAATTGGGCAGAGTTTTGGCAAGCAATTTGAGGGTACAAATGAACACACTAAAATCCTAGCATACTAACTTATTATAGTATTTACAAAGTAACTGCTAAACATAACCAACGGACGAGATCTAATCTAGAGATAACCGCTGCACACGATTTCGCCACCCGTTTAACGCCTCGAACCCATGATCTTTTGAAGCAACTACCCACGATCTCCTTATTCTGACTTCTTCCCGCTTCATGACTTCAGAAGGAAACTGCTTTCGGTTTCGATCCATCTTCTTGAGGCATAACAAGATTTCCTAAGTCCCCTGGTCTGCATCTTCGACAGCAGGATCATTTTGACTGATGCCTTCATTCGACCCAAACTCATGTCGAATCGACCAATATATCATTTTGTCAGCTAAGTCTTATTTTCGACACTGTTTTGCTCTGGATGTTTAGTCGATTGGGTTGGTTTTCTAACTTAGCTCCTTAGTCAACATGTGTTTTTCTGATACTTCCAACTTAGCTTTGTAAAGTATCTCAAAAACTAACTTCATTTAAGACTAGTCCTTAACCTGTAGGGACTTTTGCCTTTAAGCAATGTCCTTAAGCATACTTTGCAAATCTCCAGTTAACAGTGTCTGAGTTCGTTATTTGGTAGTCAACGCTTC
The DNA here is from genome assembly GCA_021764765.1 of Vicia sativa. NCBI lineage: Eukaryota > Viridiplantae > Streptophyta > Magnoliopsida > Fabales > Fabaceae > Vicia > Vicia sativa. The sequence goes on along the minus strand of CM038795.1, from coordinate 200,267,531 downwards.
TTCGCCATATAACATCGTCATTGGACGTCCTTCATTCAATGCGCTTGAAGCGATTTTATCAACTTTGTACCTGACTATAAAGTATCCCTTGGGGAATGGACGTGTTAGGGTCATCCGGGGCGATCAGGGATTGGTTCAAAAGTGTTACAAAGATAGCATGAAGATTAAGAAGAGGTCGATTCCAGCAGAAGAGGTCGATTCCAGCAGAAGATCCAACAGACCACGAGGTTGGTATGGTTGACATTGATCTAAGAGAGGATCCTAAATAGGATAGTCTGAATCCTCAAGAGGAGACGAAAGAGGTTCAGATTGGGTTCTTGCCTTCGGAGATCACACATCTGGGGACACAGCTTTCCGTTGGGGAGGAGGCCGAGATAGTCCAAGTTCTAAAACAGAATTTAGATCTCTTCGCCTAGAAACCCGCGGACATGCCCGAAGTAAACCCGGAAGTCATGTGTCATCATTTTATTGAATGATATAGGCTATAATTATACTATTACCTTTTTCACTAACGTCTCTTTCTTTTCTTTGTAGGAATATGTTCTACTCGTCTCTTAAAAACGCGGACGGTTGGATTGATCCAAATACCCTCATTATGATCATTTCTAATACATTATTCATTCTCATTTTGATTATTTCTTATCAAAGATTCAATCTCAACATCAATATCACCTTGATCTCCAATATTTTCATCAATTACTTTGTTAGATAAAATCACTATAGACCATTTGTACTTGTCGGATCAGTGATATAGAACACTTGTTTAGCTTGAGAGGCTAGAATGACAGGCTCATCTTTGTACCCCACCCTATTAAGACCCACTTGCAAAAATCCTGACTTATCCATTCGTATGCCATTATTATTTTCAACTCACTTTCAACCAAATATAGGAATCTAAAACTTCTCATAATCAAACACCCAAATACGCTCGATTACACCAAAATATGACAGATTGGCAAATTTCGGGTTTAAGTGATTCACACTTTATATGCAAATTGCTTCAGCTACCAAGGTGACACCACTATTTTTCATAGTAATTTTATCATCTTGTTCTTTGGTATAAAATGTGTATCCATTAATTGCGTATGTGCTATAAGAAAACACAATCAAACTTGGACCATATACTAAACATCTCAACCTCTCTGTTATTGAAGAGGGATTTGAGCGATACTTTGAATAAATATGTTCCTTGAACCATGGTATGAAACTTCGACTGTTCTCTCGTACTATCCAATTCTTATTTCTATTCGGATTTAAACCTCTGAGAACACCCTTGTGCATTTCAACATACGACTCAACCTCAATCTCATTGTGCAAAACATACAAATGCAATTGACCCCGTTCGAACCTTGATACTGTCATATCTTTATTTCCAATTAGCTTTTTACCTTCTTTTTTTCAACAATATGAGATTTGGGGAGTCCAATTGATTGAACATTTGACAGATATTCAGTACAAAACTCAACCACTTCTTCAATAATGTTCGTTCGGCAATACAACCCTCTGGTCGACTTTGGTTTTTCACATACCTTTTTAATATTTTCATATAACGTTCAGCAGGGTACATCCATCTCATATAAGTTGGTCCACACAATTGTGTCTCTTTCACAAGATGAACGACTAGATGAACCATTATGTCAAAAAACGAGGGAGGAAAATACATTTCAATATCACACAAAGTAACACCTATTTATTTTTGTAATGTTGGTAAGATCGCAAGATCGATCACCTTACTACAAATTGACTTGAAGAAAAAACACAGTTTAGTTATCGCGTTTCTTACTTTTTCTGGCCGAATAGAACGTATACCTATCGGTAGAAAATGTTCCATTATAACATGGCAATCATGCGTCTTTAAACTCTTTAACTTGAGGTCTTTCATAGACACAAGTCTTCTAATATCTTATGAGTAGCCTTCTGGAACTTTAACTTCACTTAGAAACTTACACAATATTTTTTCTCCTTTCTAGATAGAGTGTAAACAACAAGTGGTAGATATGTTCGTCTTCCTTTCTTCACGGGTCCTTGGAACCTCCAAGCCCAAGGCCACGTTTTTTATCTTTTATTTTTATTTATTTTGGATTTTTATTCATTTAAAACCAATTTAATTAAAATAAAAGATATAAAATCAAAATTTAAATGCAAGATTGATTTTCTCTCATTCTCGAGGTCCAAGCAAGCCATACAAGGTGTCATTTTCGAAATTATTGAGATTGACAAGAGAATTGATTGAAATTTGATCAAAAAAGGCAATATTTGGTTTCATTCCAAATCAAATATTTTCTCATTGATTGGCATATTATTTCTTCATAATTCTTGACCTAATTCACCCTAGTATATATACACACTGATTCCAGATGCCACAAGAACGAATTTCATGCCTCAAGAACCCTAAACCAAGTGCAAAAAAAACGTGCATTACAAGTCACTTGCAGCCAAGGATTTGCATCGATTCAAGCCGTTCCAAGCCTTGCAATCAATTCCTGGAGGTCCTCTGATCCATTCCAGACACTCACAGATCACAAAAGCATCCAGAAACCGGATATCCATCATCACGGTTTGCCTCAAAAATTTTAAGATCGAATTCATAGTTACATGTATTTAAAACGTAGTTTGATTATATATTCATGTTCATGTTGTTATTTGCAAGCTTCCTGTATCGTTTGATTGAGTTTTAAGTGCAGGAATCGTGAGTTACCATTGCTAGGGTTCGTGAGCTCTAATTGGGGTTTCCTTAAATAGGAAAAATTGGGCGAAACCAGAGCCATCATCATACTCAGAAGAGGATTTCCAATCGATTGATGCCCTCAAAGCTAATTTATTTTGTGTATTATGAATGATTTGATTTTGCAGGGGTGTAGCTATAGAAGCAATCTGTTGGTAAAGGCTTTAGCTACAGATGAAAATCATAGCTAAAAGTCCTAGAAATTTGAATTGGGGACGATGACTCCCTTAGCGCGTGTTTTCTTCAACGTTCTGGAACTTACTTCGCTTTTGTTGCTTTCGTTTCACATTACTAACACAATCTGCAGGTTGGCTTAGTGGCAAGGCAGCGCGCGTGTATCCTATGGGGCAGGGGTTTGATCCCTGGCTACCCCATTCTTTTTTTATCATTTGTCCAAACTAACATCCTTTTTTTTCTCTTATTTTTCTTATTTTATTTAATTATTTTCAAATATTTTTCTAACACATTAAAAAAATCACAAAAAATATTTTCTTTTTGCATTTAGGTTAGAAAAATGCTTATTTAATTTTTAACATAAAAAAATATTTTTCATTCATATTTTAATTAATTGTTAATTAATCGAATAATTAACTTTTAATTGTTTTTTTATACTAAAATTAATCCAGAAAATCCCCAAAAAAATATTTTCTCATCTAATTAGGTTTGCTAACCTTAAAACTTTTTCCTAACTCAAAAATCTTTTTTAATAACATTATTTTCTCTTATTTGCAATTCAATTCTTTTTCCGATTATTGTAACTTCTTCCGAGTTGTAATAGTTAGGTCTATTTTCTCGCATTTTCTTTTCCAATATTATGTAAATGCTCATGGGATGTAATAGTTTAATTAGGTTTTACTTTCCGCACTCCTCAATTATGTAACTGCCCCAAAGCCATGTAATAGCGTAGGATTTACTTTCCGCACTTTACATTTCCGCAATTTACTTTCTGCACCTATAAACTGCTAGTAATTAGGCGTGTATGGCAAGATAAAATCAATCTAGATCACTAATAAAAGATAAAATATCTGAAAACAATACACTTTTCCCACACATGCACCCCCTAGGGTATTCTCTCTCGTTGCCTAATAAATGGTCAAGTCCCTCGAATGTAGGGGTATCTTAGTACGGTTGCCTACAATATATCATCACAGTCCCTTCGACTTAAAAGATCACAGTCCCTCGATGTTGCCTACGAATACATGCTCTCGTCCCTCGGTTGTTGCCTACGAAAAGTGATGATCGTCCCTACGAATGTGCTAGGATACTCCTACAAGTTGCCTTCTATGACCATCCGATGCCCCTTCGAATGTCCCGTTACATCCAACGAATAGGGTTACCTACCAACCAATGGTATGGATAGCGCTGTTCTAAAGGAAAGTAAAATAACATGGAAACGACCGTTCTGAGTAGGTAATAAGTCTCTTTTGCTTGCTCAAATTAAAACATCTTTTTACACCTCACACTTTTCTCAAAAACCTTTTCCAAAACAAAACATTTCCAAACATTTCGTATACATTCTAACGTGAATCATTACGAAGTCAAAGCGAAATGCCTTTTCAAAAAAAAACATTTTCAAACACACACACAGAAAGCAAATTTCAAAGTGAGTTAAAGCAATTAAGAGCCCGTAGATAACTACGGATGGAAAGGGTGCTAATACCTTCCCTTTTCATAACCAACTCCCTTACTCAGAATCTAACAAATGTCTTTTCCTGTTCTTTTCACCTTTCCTTAATTGGATAAAAGAAAAGTCGGTGGCAACTCTTGCTATCCGCAACATTTGCGATCAAACGCAAAACAAACAAGTCAGTTCTCCCACCGTGTTACACTATGTTAAGTAAGCAAGCTTGAAGATTTATTTCAAATCTAGATTCCCTTGTTTCACGTCTCCATAAGTCCAGGTACTTTCCAAATTGCGACTTTTATGATTCTGTTCTTGGACATAACCCCAGTTATGTCTGGCGTAGCATTTGGAATTCTAAAATTATGGTTAAAGGAGGTCTAAAATGGAGCATTGGTTCGGGTGAGAATATTTCATTATGGGATCCAAATTGTATTTCAGATGGTACCGCTTTGATGAATCCTTGGCCTTAATTGCTTGTTGTGGGTAATCTTCGAGTTTCAGATTTATAAGCCCGAATGGCAAATTATGGAATCATGATTTGATTTCTTCTCTTGTGGATGAGGAAACTGCTCAAAAGATTTATAATACTCATCTTTTCAGTGTGGTTCATAGAGATAAGTTGATCTGGAAGTATGAAAATGACGGAAAATTCTCGGTTCGCAGTGCTTATAGAGTCTGTATTAATAATCTCATTGGCACTTCTCATCTTTGAATCAAAGACAGATGGAATATGTTATGGAATATTAAGACCCCACCCAGGATTAAGAATTTTTTATGGCGCCTGTGTAGAGATTGCGTGCCTACTAGAAGAAGATTGTTGGACAAACGTGTCGATTGCCCTTCTGGTTGTGTTGGCTGTGGTGTTTGGAAAGAGAACAATTATCATTTTTTTATCGAGTGTCCTAAAAGTATTGAATGTTGGAAAATAAGTGGTCTTTGCCCCCTGGTGCAGAGTATCAGTGAGCATGGAGAATTATTTGCTTCGATGATTTTTTCGTTTTTGCAGGTAGCCACAAAAGATCAACAAGGAATGTTCTCAGCCACTTTATGGAGCATTTGGAAAAGAAGGAACAACCTTGTTTGGAACCAAGAGGAAGATAGTCCGGTTTCTATTTGTCAGCAAGCGACTCAGGTTTTGACAAGATGGAGAGAGGCTCAACATGTTTTATCCCCTAACTCGCCGATCAACTCATCACCGGATAATGTTAGATGGAGCAAACCTTCAAGGGGTCGCTTCAAATGTAATATTGATGCATCTTTCTCAAATAATAAGGGGTCGCTTCAAATGTAATATTGATGCATCTTTCTCAAATAATAAGGGATCACTTCACATGTAATATACATAAAAAATTTATATACACCTGAAATTCTGCAGGTGGGTGCCAGAAATCTTGTTAATACCGAAAATTTCAAATTCTCTACTGAAAATTTTGTCCGAAAATTGTTTGTATCTCAATAAGGATAATTATGGAATAATTAAATTGGGGGAGGGGTGTCATGTTTAATTTGGGGGGTGGTATGTTAAATTTCTCCCACATTTTTAAGGGATTTTTTAACCGATTCTAAAAAGTCTGTTATCCATTAGGGTTATTCCATATGACCGTAGGTAGCTCATTAGACCTGCATAACTATAAATTTTTAAAAAGTTATATTAATTCCTATATTATATTACTTCAAAATAATATATTAATTTTCTCCTTCATTAAATTTTATCTTTATTTTATTCAATTATTCTCTTTTAAATATTATATTTTAATATAATCAAGACTATATCTTCTTATTTTATTAGTTTCTCTAACGTTAAATATTCGAGTATTATTTTATATATTTAGACATGTATTAAAACATTATAATATTTATAAACGATAATATAATATTTAAAAATGTGTTATGTATTATGTTTACAATAAATTAATTTTTTATTTTATTTATAATATATGTTATAAATTTTTTAATATATTATTTTTATTAACAGGTAACTTGAAGTTCATCCGAGACTAAATTCATATAATTATTTTAGAGCTCTAGATATTATTTTTAATATATTATTTTTATTAACAGGTAATTATTTTTAATATATTATTTTTATTAACAGGTAATTATTTTAAAACTCGATAATCCATTTTTAAGAGCTCTAGATAATGATACTTATAAATGATTACGGTTGAGAATTGTTAAATGAATTATTAGAAAAATATCGTTCCATATACAGGAATGATCGAATTGGCATGGCCAATATTTCTCTTAACAGTCCTTGGGGGGTAAGCATCTCTAATAACTACATTTACATTTTTAATTAATTTATAATAATTTCAAATAACTATATACTTATTTTGAAAAGACCAAATTTTTTTAAAAATCTATTTAACAAAAGAAAGAGTTAAGACTTCATGCCACGAAAAGATCTATTATAAAGTTAGATCATTTAGATCATATAAAGTGTTATTAAAATTTAAATTTTAACTTTATTTTATTTACTTATGGTTTTGTTAGTCAATTAAAAATAATAACTTTAACTATTTATATTTATTAATATAAAATATTTTTTTTGGAAGGGTAAAATTTCAAAATAAGTCTATCAAATGTAATATGTCAAATTTAAATATTGATTTTTTTAACACACGTGCTTGACCATTTATTAATTAAGAGTCTATTTTAGTTGAGTTTGTTCTTACCTTTAATTAGTACAATCACTCATTGTGGGCCATAAAAATATATAAGTATATAAATTAGATAAAGAGGCATCTACCAAAGAATTGTCGCATTATTCGTCGAGGGTCATGCAGTATATGCTCCAAAATTGCATGGCAAGTTCGTTCACGTTTTTTGTTTTGACTCATGTTCGTTCCATGTAACTACTCAAAATTTGGACTAATTAGCAATGACTTTCTTTTTCAAAAGAGTAAGATTTTATGACTAATGAGAGAAGTCTATTTTTTTCAATCCTAGTACTATTTTTCAACATATAGTACTCATTCTCTATACGATGTTGCGATGTTCTTTCCTATAGGATTTTTTTTTCTTCTTTCTTTCTTGTGAGCATCTTTCCGAGTAGTCTAATCCTTTATATTTATTTACTACTCCCTCCGTTCCTTTTTAAGTGTCATTTTAGCATAAAACTCTTCAACCAAGATAGTGAATTATTAGAGTTATATTTTCTATTATACCCTCATTTATTTTCTCTTTCCTAATAAATTCATTCATGCACTCTCTCTCATTTATTGAGAAAATAAGGGTATAATTGATAAATAATGACATTAAACTCTAAAACGACACTTAAATAGAAACAAAAAAATTCTTCTAAAACGATACTTAAAAAGAAACGGAGGGAGTAATAGTTAAAGTGTTTAGCCCCTAACAAAACAAGACTTCCTCGAGCCTATGTCTTCCACCATTGTATTTCACCCACAAGGGACACTATAAATTGGAAAGAATACCTGAATAAAAACAAATATAACACGTGATTTTATAAATAATTAATCAACATTTTTTATTAATTAAAAATATATATATATTTATCTCGCCTACATTATCACAACCATCTCATAAATTCAATTAAAAAAATTAAATTTTAAATTTCTTTATTTTTATTGATTTTCTAGGAATATGAATTTATGTTTGTTTTTATACAATTATTTCTCTATGAACTATGTTTGATATTGATCATGCATAAAATCTGAGTCGAGATATGAAGTCGGAAGAGATTTGAATGGGTCCGAGAATCAGCCCGGATGAAGGGTATGTAGTCAGAGTCCGAGAACGTTCCCGGGTGGAGAGGGGAAAGATTGAGTATGGATCGGGTATATGTCCCGGCCATGCGTCCTGGGATTCAACTCGGCCAGAGTTCAGACATTATGAATGAGTTGGGGTAACTGATATATTGATCCCAGCGACGTACGTTACATTAAGAGGCTATCATTGCCTGAAACGGATGACGCTTCACATTCCTGATACAGTTAATGAGCTAGAAGCCGTTACTGATAGGAGAAAAGGAGACTCATGAAGTCATTCGTATATATAGGGCTCCCGCCAGTGGGATAAGCAAGACAATCTTAAGCTTGGAGTTCAAGATAACATACTTGAGTCTCCAAATCCCTAAATACAATCACTAAGGTTTTTTCTGCAAGAACATTTGGCACCCACCGTGGGGCCTCAGTGAAATTAATCTCAGGCCACCGCATAATAGACGTTAGAACACGATGTCAACAACTTCACCAACCGATCCTCCGGATCTGGCTCAATTGTTGGCTATGATCGACGACTTGCGTCAACACAATGATACTTTACAAGATAGTGTTCAAGCTCTTCAGCTGAGGAGTTTGGACGAAATAGAAGACCAAGAAGCAAAGTCTTGGAACTGCAACCCTTGTCTCAAGCTATTTGGGAGGATGCTGTTCCTGAGAATTTTAAGCCTCCCGTCCTGGCGACATACGACAGGAAGACTGACCCTCAGGAGCATATCATTTCGGTTAATAATATGATGGCATTAATCGGAGCAACAGATTCCCTCAAATGCAAGTTGATGGTTGGCACTTTCAAGGAATCTGCTTTGCGTTGGTACATGGTGTAACACCCCAATTCTACCCAAAGTTTTATATGCAAAAATCAGAGTAATTTTAAAATTTCATAAATTTAATACTGAGGCGTTACACCATCAAAACAACTCACTTTAAAACAGTTTCCTTTAAAGTATAAATTTCGGATACATAGCATCGCAGGAAAACATAAATTGATTCATAGAAATCAAAACATCTCCTTTATTAAACTTCCTCATCAAAATCATGTTTTTATGAATTATGATTCTTATTCACAAAAGGAATAATAATAAAACAACAACAACAAGACGACATAAATATTTCCTCCCGAGTGCTACGTATCAGAGCGACACCGACACGACTAACAGCAGCTATAAACTCCGTCTTCAAAACCTGCACGTTACCAATATATAGGTAACGGCGAAACAAGTAAAGGGTGAGATACTCCAAAACATATAATTAAAGGCATGATAAAATATATATATATATATATATATATATATATATATATTTCGGAATTATAAAGGGTATAGATTAATAATTGTGATTCCAACACATAATCAAAACTCACTTACTTTACTCGTCATCCTAATGTGTATAATCTACACCTTATCACCATAGCCTCATCGGCATAAAACGTCGCAACAACACATAACCCTCCGTCACCACGAAATTGTCACAAACTAATACATCACTAATTAACACGGTAGTCTTAAACAACAACATCAACCAACAATATTAAATAATGCTAGTAATATAAGCAATATAACAAATCATCACAAATTGGCTAAAGCCCATCTTCGCTTTTGGCATAAAGCCCATCATCACAACATCATCACAAAATATATCATCGCAATTCAATATCATCCATCAATCAACAAAACCCAACGCCAAACAACTCAAACATAAACATAACCGACTTCATGAGACACGACTATGTTATGTATGTGGTACCCATCGTTTTGTCCGTAATTAGGGACACTTGGCATAAAGCCGATCTTCGCTCGGCATAAAAGCCATCATCGCTTGGCATAAAAGCCCTCTTCGCTTATGCAATGTATGTGACTCAACAATAAAACAACACAACACAAAAACAACATCATCGCTCATCCAAATTTGCATAAAGCCCACATCGCCATAATTTATCCAAAACATGATAAATATATCATCGCATCATAATTGCATTATGCAAACATCACTAATAAATTCATCAAAAGTCATGCATTCACAAATCGGAAGCATTTAATAACAACCTCAATTTAATCATCACCTTGCATATCAACATGTATTCTTTAATAAATACACCGTCGCAAAACTTACGTTTATTAACACCGCATCGTTATTAATTAATTCACTAAATTCCGAAAACGGAAAAATAGTCAAAACGTCAATAATCGTCGCGAAAGTAATTCCTAATAACCGGTATGAATCATAATCGTCGACGTCGAAATCGGATTGTCCATACGTACCTTAAATCTACTAAAACACCGTCCGATTCAATTTTACCGTAAATGGGCCTATTTCGGGTTGTCTCGTAAAAATCGTAATTTCCAAAAACTAACCTCACCACTACGTTCTACACGTCAAACTTAGCTAGCACGTCAATTTTTGTTGAATTCGGAGCAACTTGCTCCGTCGCCGAATTTACCGAAATCGGAAAATCGGAACATAATCGGGTTCTAAATTTAATCGGCTATCTTATCCCCTAATTGTATTTTATAGGTGCCAGGATCTCTCCCTTGTGTGGTGTCTGCCTTGCTTCTTTTTTTGGTTTCGTTTTCTTGCGTTTCCCTCTTTTTCTTTATTTTATGCTTTTTACAACTCTACGACTCTACACGCCACTATCATAGAAGGAATTGCGTGGACTCCCTAACTAATCACATATTGAGGTAATATCTATTTAATTTCACTCATGATCAATGCACATATCCAGTTGCACTCAATGCACATATCAATGCTATCAGGTATATCTATCCAAGTTCATTCCATCACTACGCATCTAATTGTTGTCAATGCATATATCAAGGTGTTATTTATCTAATTGCACAGCACATCGATTCTCACTATTTATATCTTATCTTCTAATTTGGAAAGACTTGATCTTATCTTCAAAGATACATAATATGCTCGGCTCTATATATATATATATATATATATATATATATATATATATATATATATATATATATATATATATATATATATATATATATATATATATATATCCTATAAACTAATTCCTTGTCTAAAGTTAATTATCTCTTAATTTCCATTTACTAAAATTAAATATCTCTAAATATGTATACTTATATTTCAACATTTTGTTATAATTTCACATACCTAATACAAATCTTATTTAAGATACTTTAGTTTGTACATTTTGAGCTTCTTGAAATTTCCTGTGTGCGGGAAAATCAATGTAAATTTTGAATATAATTGTTTATTGGGGCTAAATCAAATCATTATTTATTTCACATGAAATATAATGTATGTTGCCATTATGGGTAGCTAGCGGTTTAATTCATGTAAATTATACTCATTTGATCCTTTAGTAGTGATTTATTGTACGTAATATTTACGGAATTCTAAGGCAGGGGACATGAAGACCTGTGAAGCAGAACAATTCCTAAACTATTGTAATTTTAGTTTGGGCCCAGCTAACGCATCTATTTCAATCTATCTTATTCCTATTTCTATTTCTACTTTGCTATTTCCATTTCTATGTTTATTCTACAACATCTTACAAACAACAACACTTATATAATCTATACCAACTCAAATCTTCTAAACCCCTCAACAATCACCCAACACAACTCTATACTATCTATCAATTTCCAAATCAAACTAAAATCCATCAAGCCCTAAATAAATGAAATGGAAATCAAACCCCTTACCTCAAGATATTGGATGATCCAAGATGATTCTTACAACTCAACCTCAAGCTTTTGCTCATGATCATCCTCTTCTTCCCTCTTGTTCTTCTCATGCCAAAACCCTCTTCTTTCCTCTATGTTTCTATTTTTGGTAGTGTAGGAAAAATGGGAAGAAAAGAAAAGAAAAAGGGTTTTATAAAGTTGTTTTCTTACTAGCCATCACAATTTCTATGTTTGGTTTTCATATGCAAGAATGGAAGGAAAATAGGGAGAAAGGTTTTATAATGGTATTTCTACTAGTAAGCCAAGGGTGAAAACCCAAACCTCAACAATTGCTCCCCACACCCCAACTTACTAATTATATCATTAATTCAATTAATTCAATCAATTAAAATAATTCCGGGGAATTAAAATATCGGATCCGAATAATATTTTTACCGGACCGAACGGAACGTCGCTAGATAAATTAATAGATATATTAATTAATATAATTATTTTCGTCGCCAAAACAATCGCCAAACGATAATTCAAAAATATTAATATAATATAATATTAAATAAAACGGGCGTTACAACTCTCCCCCACTTATAAACTTTTCGTCCTCGAAATTTCGACCAAAACAACTAAACGGAACATGCCTAAGCATTCGTCCACCAAATCCTCGCGTCAATTAAACAACATACTAAATACACCAAACACAAGGGTATCTCCCCAACCACAACGTCTAGACAAGAACAACCATGCCGAGATGCAAAGCCCATACAATGCACTCGACAACCTACTAACAAGATCGATACTATCCTAACGTCTCAACCATAGAATTAGTCACACACTCGAACCGACACCTCGGAAACGAGTCACTAAAGATAGGAACATAAAGTCCCACGACACAACACCGACATCATCGCTAAAACGAAAACAACAAACTGGTTATACAACCCAAAACTTAAACAATCAGAAAAGATAAAACCACGCGTGCTACGCAAACACGAAAGAGATGCCTTCAATCACGCATGAGCACGAATTCAAGGATCACAATTGCAGCTATCGCTTTCAATCCAGAAAATCACAAGGTCACATCATCCTTGTAGATTACCAACGTGCACCCCTTGAAAAACATCCAATTACACAAACATAACAGAACAACGATACACCACTCATCCTAGGGCTTAAACAGACGACTTACGACTATAACTCACTAGTCCAAATATCTCACTTGTGAAACTTCGACGTATACACTTGACTTCAACGAAGTCGTCCCTTTTAACAATTCAATTCCCAAAATTGTATTAAGTAATCGCCATCCTCGCACCGTTGCAACAATCGATACACAGGCTTCTCATTCGAAACACCTTTCATAACTTTCCATCGTCCCAAGTGGTAACTCAGTCACAACACTCTCTCAAGAACTCTACTCATCAACGTCATCTCCTACCCCTGTAATCACAACACAGGTTAGACTTAGAACCATAACATAAACTTTACGGAATCCATAAGTTAGTAGTGAACAAATCCTTAATAACCTTTTGAGCTTAATCTCAACAAGTGTCCCAAAACAAACATGCGACATTCTTCAAAGTAATAAATTCCAAATCAGACATTCTTGGGTTTTTCACGATACCAACTTACTAAACTCAACAACAGACGAAGTCTCTTTATAGATTGCACTCAAACTTGAATCGTCTTCAACAATTCCAATCCCCTCGTTGCTAGCATCTACACCTCTAAAATTCTAAATGATCACAACAGCATCAACCTCTAACTCACAAGTCCGACAATTGTTCCTTATGAAATTCAAATCGTCCCAAGGTAGTAATACACTTTTCTAACTCTATGTCAAAATACATCTTAAGTCCAAAATGGAATATCACAATACGCCGCACAAGGTTCTTCAGTACTAAACAAAACCAAAATCAAAGCATTCGCTAAACTCTCCACTGGCTCAAACAAATTCGCTTACCATCGCGAAGTCCAAATAGCGACTCAACCATCTTGAGTCAAAATACTCACGAGTAATACCAACTTGTAAAAAGATCTTCCATCAAACTCACAAAGCTAACTATCCAAAACAAAAGAACTTCTAACTCTGAAATACTTCTTGAGGTCTTCTACATGATACAAAATAAAACTCCACGGAACTGTCCAAAATATCACCGTCTAAGTCGCTTACTTAAGGCACTCTCGTCCGTCAGTTCAAAATTCTATCTTTAGAATACTCGCCATGCGCTGATCTAACTTCACTACTGATAACGCAAAGCTCGAATGCTTGCCATAATTCTTGACTTGATATGAACCAATTAATCAACAAATACTCGCCAGAACCATACACTATCTTGAAAAGCACTGCTAAGCATCTTCGACCCTTACACTAATCCGTAGACAGCCAGACATCACATCGATCTCACTAAGCGCAAAAATTCCAAGTGACTGATTCATCCAAATATCAATCCTTAGAAGTAGGCACTCGTCCTCAATATCCACTTCGTTACTTGCCTACAAACGACACACCAACTCGGTTAACTTTGGCTCTTCTCGAACAACACAACGGTAGCAATCCACGGTGACCCGCTCGAATAAGCAACTCTGCTCAAACCAATCCTCGAGTTGATTCTCCAACTCTAATCCTGAAGCAAACGTCCCTTAAGGATACTTCGAATCACAACCAATTCCGAAACTAAATCCATCAAAACTTCACTGCACTACAACGGTAATTCACTCACATCTTCACAATACACCTTAGAAGAATCACAACAAGGAGCTCACTTGCCAAAATCTTGCTTCTCTCCAAAATCCAAATTCGCTCACAACTCAAGTAACCATGCACTACCTTGTGCCAACTCGTCTGCTTCACACACTATTAAGCTGGAAAGACAAATCTATCCCAACCAACACAATTTCCGACTATTATCAACAAGAGATTAAGGATGATCAGTCCCTCAATTTGTCAATAGACAGTCGACAATCATGATGGTGACATAAACCATCTCTACCAACCACAACAGCGTCTTCAAACTTACACTTCAAGCTACCAAAGCGTAACACTGCTTGAGGCTCCATCCTAAGGCACAAGCGCCACCAAGAAGTAAAACTTCTCCCCACTTGTTTCAAACTCATCACTTCAGACAAGACAAAAAATTTGAAACAAACAAGTACCGACAGTGTTTCACACACATGTCGCATACAACAGGATTAAACACACTAATAACTTGGTCGACAGACCGACCTGCTCTGATACCACTATTGTAACACCCCAATTCTACCCAAAGTTTTATATGCAAAAATCAGAGTAATTTTAAAATTTCATAAATTTAATACTGAGGCGTTACACCATCAAAACAACTCACTTTAAAACAGTTTCCTTTAAAGTATAAATTTCGGATACATAGCATCGCAGGAAAACATAAATTGATTCATAGAAATCAAAACATCTCCTTGTCATAACCCAATTTTTGACCTAATATACCACCTTACATTTGCATCATTGCATAACTAACAGTTCAGAACAGAATTAATCGGGTGTAGCATTCACAGGTCAAAATTAGGGTTTCATCAAATTTTCATCTGATTCAAGAGGCAACCAATTAGGGTTTGAGTTTTACTCACTTCATTTGACCTATCTTGATCAAAACATCAACCTCTGATCTTCAGATATCCAACTTTTCTCATTGATCAATCGAGGATCGACCAATTAGGGTTTTGGTCGAGCATGAGTATTCTCTGATTTTTTTTGAGCAAGGAATGACTTTTTTGGTTAGAGATTGGTCATTATATCTTAGATACAACATGTTGACCTAATTTATGGATTCAAAATATCACAAAAGTTCACAGACTTCATCAGTCAATTTCTGAAACATCTGATGAAAATTCATCTGCACAGAAAAGTCAAACTTTGACTTTTGGTCAATTTTTTCAAAACAAAACTTTTTCCATCATAAAAATACTTCAAATGATCCATCATGATCATAAAAAATCAAAGAATTTGGAAAAGTCAACAAAAAGTCAAAATTTCCAACACTTAGAAAAATTTTCAAGTGTTGAAATTTTGTACTTTTTCCAAACTTCATGGCATTTTTTCACATAGTTCCACTTTGATTTGGAAACAACTCAAAACATGAAAGTTGTAGCCCTTGAAACAAGCTTTCCTAAATGTCCAAGAACTCTCAAATCCATGGAGGTAATATCAGTTGGAGGTAATAATTGAAGGATAGAATCAAGTTGGATTTTTAACACATGGTGAAAAAAGGAAGTTTCCTTTTAAGGCAAAAAGACTTTCTTACCCTCTAAGGCAAGTTTGATTTACCAAAAGCCAATTCTTTTTGCCTAACATTTCAGAACTCATGGCCTATAAATAGAGGTCTTGCTTGCCATTCAAACTACACCAAAGCCATGCAAATACATGCTTTCCTTCCACTTTCTCAAAATTCATAAATCATAGTTCAATTTGTCAAAACTTGCAATTTGTAAAACTAGTGAAAAATCTTAAGCAAATTGGTGTCTAATATGTTTTAACATCCATATGGAACTTGTTTGAAACTTAAAAGCAACATAGAACAAGCTAGAAATCAGAATTACACTTCATGTCACATAAGCTTGCAAAACTGCCTTAAAACTCAAATCCATAGCTTGGCTCGAGCAAGTGATGTTCTGATCATCCAAACACCATCCACAAACATCATAGAGATGATGCAGACCCTCAGCAACAATCTGTAACAACTCTAACATCGATTTCCAGTTTCCATTTTAAGCTTATGCAGGTTGACTTGGTTGGATTGATCCAGGGTGATTCGAAGCAAGCAGACCACTCATACACCTTCCACATAGGTCGTTGATGCTCAAACAATCATTAGAACACAACTGGAAGCACTCAAATCCAGAATTCGATTCCAGCTTCAATAGGTAAGAGCTCGAACTTCAACTCCATGATTCTTTGATTCATTTTGAAAAAGCTCTTGGTCATTTGTTTTTTGCACCACTCACGATCATAAACCCTCAATCAATTGGAAAAATCATCAACCATACGCGATTTCAATTAGGATTTTCTGTTCTAGGGTTCTTCGTGATTTCTGGAAATTCAACCATGTTAAACCAAAAATAAATGAAATTAACAACAACCATTATGTTCCTTGTCAAAATTCGTGCAAGTTTGATGTTTACATCATCCATTTTCATTGAGAAACAAAGAATCTAGGTTTGAACAAGGATTGAAGAGGACGATGATGGAGTTCGCGCGTGTTCTTGTTATTTTCAAATTCAAAATTTCCAATATAATATTAACACGTGGTTTGGATTCAATACACGAATACATTGTTGCCCCAGCTCACTCTTAAGTCTTTGTACCACGTATCCACCCATCAGGTCCTGGGTTCAAGCCTCCCATGGACCAATTTTTTTCAAACTTTTCATTTTTTCTTCATATTTTTTTACAAACTTTAACATTTTTTTTAACCAATCAAAACTCCTCATTTTGAGGTGATTTTTGTACACTTGTCAATAAATACATCTATTTTATGATAGTGCAAAATTTTCGAAAAACTTTCATCGATTATATTTTGATCGAGAAACGACGCTTTGAGCACTTTTCAAAACCACTTTAAAAGGTGAATTTTTCAAACTTCCGAATCCCGATTCTTTTCAAAACTTTTCATAAATGAATTTTACATTTCAAAAACACTTTCAAAACCATTTCTTCAAAACTTTTCATCAAACTTACATCTTTTACCATGATCGATCCGATTTAAACGATAAAACCGATTCGTTTTCTCTCAAATTTCTTAATCGATCATGGGCCTCCTCACGTGTAAGTCCCAAAACATTCTTTTATGTACATATATTTCTTTTTACATACCCATTTCTTTTATGTACACATCTTTTTACCTGTACATAATACAGACAAACTTTTTCCGTTTGTTTTCATTTTACACTGAAAACCATTGGTATTAAAAGGAGCATTATTCCCTGTGAAACTGCTTTTAAACCAATGGGCCTCCCTTACGGTGTAAGTCCCAAACCAACATTCTTTATGTACATACATATTTTCCTTGTACATATCAAATTCTTTTTCATATACATACAAATTTTTATCTGTATATAATACAGATACTTTTTACTCAAACACAGATAAACTTCGATCGTTTGTTTCCGTTTCGTCTGTATATACATTGAATACCATTGGTATTAAAAGGAGCATTATTCCTGGTGAAACTGCTTTTAAACCAATGGGCCACCCTTATGGTGTAAGTCCCAACTCTCCTATGTACATCCATCTCTCTCTGTACATAAATACTCGTTCGTGTACATACTTACTTCCTTGTACACAATTCAAACTTGTAAATAATCAAGTTGCGCTCGTTTTAAACGTTCGTTTCACAGACACTTGTTTATATTTACTTCATAAACTTTTGTAAATAAACATCATGCATTGTTTATATTTCCTTCATAAACTCCTGTGAATACATATCACACACACACACACACTTGTTTATACAACTGTCTAACATAACAACTAGTCTAACCAATAGGTTCCCCGCAGTTGTAGCCTCCTCTTGGGCATTATACAAGATAACTCTCCCCACAGAGTTCAGCCTCCTCTTAGGCTTCATATAAGAAAACTCATTCATCTGAGTTTAGCCTCCGCTTAGGCTTCATATAAGACAACACTCCCCTGTTGAGTCAGCCTCCTCTTGGGCTTCGTTCAAAAGAACTCCTCATTGAGTTTAGCCTTCTCTTAGGCATCATACATTGAAAGAGACCAAGAAATCTCTTAACAGCCTCCTATTGGGCTTCCAATGCAAAGAATCACCCGCGTTAGGATAGAACCCAGAGAGTATAATTTCCCGGTGAAATTTCTCTTAATTCCAAAAGGATGGTTTCCCGGTGAAATCCCTTTTAAAACAAAGCCAGCCATACCCTATAGCTTCCTCTTGAGCTTCATACAAGGACCCTCGATGACCCTCGATGACCCTCGGAATGCCTCCTCTTGGGCTTACAATACAAGGACCCACGGGCTTCTTAAAAGCATCCTTTAATCCAATCAATTTCTCCTCGAGATTTAGACATCTATCATCTCTATGGAAGAAGTATCTCATCTATTACATCACATACAGTCAAAAACTTTTTCAAACTCTTTTTCAAACAAAAACATCTCTTAATCGTAAGTGGTAACGCTTGTACACTCAAGCAAAACACCCAATGCTTACAATTAAAAGAATTCAATCATCTTTTTCAAACATCTTTCTTAAACATGTAAGTGGTAACGCTTGTACACTCAAGCAAAACACCTATAACTTACGATGAAAGATCTTTATCAATCAAACTTTTCAAAATGTATGTGATGAAATAGATTAGATACATTTTTCATTAAGATGACATTTGTCTGTGTCTCTTACTAACATCCCGTTGCTTCCACTAGCATAAGTGGGAACTACGATTGCTCTGACTTTCTCAACATCCCTTTGAGAATACGTAGGCACAAGGTCTCATCCTTGGCGAGCAAATTTCTTTCTCCCTCAAACCAAAAATACCATAGATCCCTTTAGATCCGAGCTACAAATGCTCTGATTCCCATTAAGGGATATGTATGCAGAAGATCCATAGATCTTTGCGAGCACAATAATAACAAAACCTAGGATCCCACATAATCTATCCTTCTCAAAATCCCAAAGGAGAAACTTTCCCAATCATAGAAATAGCAATTAAAACACACAAACATATCAAACATATTCATATATAAAGCTATATATAACCATATATATTTAGGGTGCTCTATCTATTCCCTTTATATAACAAACCCCCTTACTCAAAATCTCCCCAATGCGTTACGTCTAGTTTGCGCTAGTCGTTATGCATATCAAAATCAATTGAGGGTATTAACAGCTTTCCCCTTTTTCATAATCATTAAATCATCTTTTCTTGTGTTGAAAATAATAAAGCTTGATGCTCGCGGCATCTTTATAAACAAATCAAAAGAGTAAATCGTTTCGAGTCAGAGAATCCGAATTTAGATTCGATTCCCTAGCGCGACACCTTTTAACGCGAACAGGAAAAATGGTGACTCTGCTGGGGAGTACGCTGAAACTTTGATTTTCAAAAAAAAAATGACTCTGCTCAAGAGCATCAAGCTTTTTTTTGTTTTCAAAAAGAAATGAAAGGGGTTAAGATTTCATATTTGCATATATTTGTTTTTCTTTATTGTGTGTTTTCGCGATTTCATCTGATGGAAAGAAATCCTAACCCGGATTTAAGAAACATTTTAAGATCTAGGTGGGGGTATAGTCCTATTAACTTGTGAGAAGTCTCAGTACTTACGGAGTTAATTTGAGATCCCTCTCTCAGTGGAGGTTGTCTTGGGGGTATTTGTGTTTAGCAAGTATTTGCGAAGACATTTTGCTTTCAAGGGAACTTGCGGTGAGTGGTCAGAGAACACATAACCCATCCTGGCCATTTAGGATGTAGTGCAGAGATTGTTCGGGCGTAAGCCTAGAGTAATTGTCATGCGAGACTACGATCAGGCGAGTTTCTCTTGAAAAATATTATTGGACCATCGAGTATTCAACAAATCCGATAATATTTCAAAGAGGAGTGTTGAGCCTGTATTATCAGTAGAACCCGTTTCACAGATGAATAAGCCCTTAGAACTTAACCACGTTGATTCTTATCGTTGGCCTCATGCTCGTGACTTCGAACGCTTGACCGTGTGTATAACTACTAACCATGCTTGCCGCATTCATGCATTCATTCATTCAAAAAAAAACTTCATTTCTCTTCCCATTTCCAAAGAATTTAGAGATTTTCTTTGTAAAATATTTTAGGTTAGAGTGATGGACGTCAGAGGAAGATTCACCAAGAGATACAGTTTTAGAATTCCTGACGTAGGGAAGTTAAAAGAGTTAGCATCCTTGGTAGAAGATCCCTCGGATTTTAGAAAACGCTATGGAACTCTTTTAACTATTCTGAACACTAACGTTGATGAAGGACTTCTCAAAACTTTCGTTCAGTTTTACGATCCGGTCTATCGCTGTTTCACATTCCCTGATTATCAGTTGATGCCTACTTTGGAAGAGTACACGCACATACTAGGTATCTCAGTATCGGACAAAGTGCCTTTCAATGGTTTGGAAGCCATTCCTAAGTCACCATTCATTGCAACGATGACTCACTTAAAGAAATCTGAGATAGACAAAAACCTAACTACCAGAGGAAAACTCTTAGGACTAACTTCAAAGTTCCTAATGGAGAAGGCTCTTAAATTTTAAAATTTGGTAGTATGGTAGCCTTTGAAGCTATTTTAGCTTTACTCCTCTATGGATTGGTGTTGTTTCCCAACGTCCCAAATTTCGTGGATATCAACGCCATAAGGATCTTTCTGATTGGAAATCCCGTTCCCACTTTGCTTGGTGACACTTACTTCTTTATTCATCATAGGAATCGTCAAGGAGACGGAACTATCGTGTGTTGTGTACCTCTGTTTTTCAAATGGATTACCTCATACTTGCCTAAATCTCCTATCTTCCGCGAAAACAAAGACGAATGGCATTGGTCTCGAAGACTCATGTCTCTTACAAACGACGATATCCATTGGTATACCTTAGCAGACAATGAGATGGAAATCATTGAGAGCTGTGGAGAATTTGCCAACGTACCTCTCATCAGTACAAAAGGAGGAATCAACTACAACCCATTCTTGGCGAGACGTCAACTTGGATACGCAAACTCTAGTAAACCTCTTGGTTTTACAGTAGAAAGCTACTTCTATCATGAAGGGGAGGATTCTCAAGGTTTAAAGGCTAGGATGATTAGAGCTTGGCATCACATCCGAAAGAAAGAAAAAGGAAAGGCAAAGAATTGTGTAGCCATGGAAACCTACACTTCTTGGGTAAAGAAAAGAGTTAAGGAATTTCGAATGCCTTACGCTTATGAAGAAACCATGTTCTCAATCGCTTCCAAATCAACAATTTTTCCCGTCGAAACTATGGGAGAATACCAAGAAGCTTTGTCCAAGATGAGGCTTGAGAAAGAGGCCTTGGAAAACAAGTTTCTTAAGACTGATCTCGAAAACGAAAAGCTCAAGAAGCAGGTCAAAGATCATGAAAAGACGCTTTACTTCCAGGACGAATGGCTCATGGAGAAAGACGAGAAGATTCGCCAGAAAGATAACGTGATCAAGAGATACATCAAAGAAAAGAAAAGAAAGCTTGAGGAAATGACAACCAGCGATCCTGCTCCCGCCAAGTGGAAGAAATTCATTAGCAAGCTAAAAGCCGAGAAAGCTGAACTGAAAGCTCACTATGGAAAAGAAATCCTGAAGTTGAAGCTACATCAAGCCTTTGGATCTTCATCCGACGAGGACGATTAGTTTAGTTTGTAATAGTTTATCATTTATTTTATCATTTGTGTGAGCAATGCTCAAAAAAACTGAATTGTTGTAATCTTCTTTCAATAATCAATAAAATATGTTTTTTCCATCCAAATATTTGCCAGAAATTTCTCTTTTAGCGTAAATTCTTTGGAAATTCCCTTTCTTTACATTCATAATCATGCATCATACTTTGCATTCTAAGTCTATTGTCTGATCTTTCAACAGTTTCAACAGATAGGAAAAGATCGCCAAGCTGTCGCGTCTTAGAGTTTCTCGACCGCGTCCACAGCCAACTCGAACGTACGATACAAGATCAAAAAGAAGAAAAGTAATGGAAGGATTTGAACAAGAAAACGTTGAACTTCGTAGTACAGTAACAACACTGCAAGAAGAAGTGGAGAGACTCACGTCTTTGGTCAATTCATTGGCCGCAGCGCAAAGTCAACAAGCAGCATCGAGCAGTCAAAACCAAGGAGCGATCTCAGAAGACACTACTACTCCAGTTTCAGTCGCGTCGGTAGTTCACCTTCAAGATGCCGAAGGCTATCCATGGGCATGCCTTTCAACTTCGGCATCGGATTTCGCCAACCGACTTCTCAAGTGAAAACAACCACGCTTGAAATACCTACTTTGCAGCAAAACTCTACATTTACTCCGCAACGTGGAATAACTTTTCCGCAAGTAACTATGACGGTTTCTCAACCGATCATGACAAACTCAGCTTCCGTAGTACACACTACCATAGACGAAGAAGTTCACCATACTCCAGGAAATAACACGAATTCCCGTGGCTCGATGGAGAATCTCCAGGAACAACTCCTCAAAATGCAGCTTGAGATAAAAACAATTCGTGGAAAATAACTGTTTGGGAAAAACGCCCAGGATCTGTGCTTAGTTCCTCGCGTAAGGATACCTGCAAAATTCAAAGTCCCTGACTTTGAAAAGTACAAAGGAAACTCCTGTCCACAAAGTCATCTCACGATGTATGCCAGGAAAATGTCTACATACAACACGATCACCGTTGTTAATCCACTACTTCCAAGATAGTCTCACGATGCCGAAGTGGTACATGGGATTAGACAAAGTATCCAAACATTCAATGACTTAGGTGAAGCCTTTGTACAACAATATAAGTTCAACTTGGATATGGCTCCCGATAGGGATCAACTCCGCTCCATGTCTCAAAAGGAAAGAGAGACATTCAAAGAATATGCGCAACGATGGAGGGAAATTGCTGCCCAAGTCAACCCACCACTAGAAGAGAAAGAGATGACTAAGGTATTCTTAAACACTCTTGGCTCATTCTACTACGAACGAATGATCGCTAGCGCTCCCGGAGATTTCACCGAGATGGTAAGCATGGGAATGCGATTAGAAGAGGGGGTTCGAACCGGACGCCTAACCAAGGAAGCAGGATCTTCTAGTGGAACTAGGAAGGTTGGGACTAGCCTTCCAAAGAAAAAGGAACATGACATAGGAATGGTATCCCGAGGGAAACCACGAAGAAATGTCAGTCAACAACGACAGGTAGCTGCCATAACACCCGCTGTTAACACAAGTCCAAACACAGGAATTGCTCCGCAATTTCAACAAATCCAACAAACTCAACAGCCTCGTCAACAAGCTCAACAGTTCAGCAATCAAAACCGTGCGCCTCGGGTCTCGCAATTCGACCCAATTCCGATGACGTACACAGAACTATACCCTGCGTTAATAGAAAAGAATCTGATATAGACAAGGTCACCACCTCCGGTTCCCGAAAAATTGTTGTGGTGGTACAAAGTAGACGTATCTTGCCCTTTTCACCAAGGGGCACCAGGCCATGACCTTGAGCATTGCATATCATTAAAAGCAGAAGTACAGAGATTAGTGAGATCTAATCTTCTTTCCTTAAGAAATGCAAATCCGAACGTGCAAGCCAATCCGCTTCCCAGTCACAATGGACATACAGTAAATTTGATATTAAGAAATACAGACAGGTATCTCGTTACAGACGTAAACTTGATCAGAGGAAACTTGGTGCATCTCCATAATACGTACAGTACAATGAGCGCCTTCACTAAGCACAATTACTCAGCTTGTAACATCTACTTCAAGGATCTTCAAGGATGTCCCACCATAAGAGCAGACATTCAACGATTGTTAGATATCGGTGACCTACAGATCTACAGAAACAGAGATGACCATGACGTAAATACAGTAGGGCATTTTCCGCATGAGCTTTTAGTCTCAGATATCAACTCGGAAAATCCCGAAGTAAATGTTATCATCCCCTGTTTCAATGTACCCAAGCATGTGGAGATTGAATACAACGATTCCAATGTTCCAGGGTCTCCTTTGGTGATTTGCTTACCCGGTCCTGTTTCATACAGTTCTACCAAAGCAATTCCTTACCAATACAATGCAACTTTGATAGAGGATGGGAAGGAGAAACCCATGCCAATTCTTCCAGCTAATGTCAATATAACAGAAATCAGACGAGTAACACGAAGTGGACGAGTACACACTCCGTTGCCACCAAAACCGCCTGCAGTTCCTATTGCTAGACGAAATCCAGTTAACATATCTCCCGAGAATCCCACAATGATTCCCGATGTTAATCCAAGCACAAATGTTGGTCCTCCTGATGGAACCAACGTCAACACAGATTTTGACGAGATACTGAAGTTAATCAAGAAGAGCGAATACCGAGTCGTGGATCAGCTGATGCAGACTCCCTCCAAGATTTCAATACTGTCTCTACTCCTCAACTCCGAAGCTCACCGAGAAGCTTTAATGAAGGTACTAGACCAAGCTTATGTAGACCACGATGTGACTACAGACCAATTTGGAGGTATTGTCGCCAACATAACAGCTTGTAATAATCTAAGTTTCAGTGATGAGGAACTTCCAGAAGAAGGGAAAGATCACAACTTGGCCTTGCACATCTCGATGATTTGTCAATCAGATTCCCTGTCCAATGTATTGGTAGATACTGGTTCGTCTTTGAACGTAATGCCAAAAACGACACTCGCTCGTTTGGCTTACAAAGGGACACCAATGAAGTTCAATGACATAGTAGTGAGAGCTTTTGACGGATCACGGAAGTCAGTTATTGGGGAAGTAGATCTCCCGATGACAATTGGACCGCATACTTTCCAAATCACTTTCCAGGTCATGGACGTGCCAGCTGCTTATAGTTGCTTGCTAGGAAGGCCTTGGATCCACGAAGCAGGAGCAATGACATCTACTCTCCATCAGAAACTAAAATTCACAGTAAATGGGAAGTTGGTAACCATCATCGGTGAACAAGCTTTGCTTATAAGCCATTTGTCCAGTTTCTCTTTCATCACAACTAGTGACGTTGAAGGGATACAGTTCCCTGAACATCCGTTAGAAGATGAATCTACCAGCAAAAACAGATCATATATCTCTTCGTATAAAGAAGCAGCACGGATAGTAAAAGATGGCAATGCTGAAGGTTGGGGACAAGTAATCAAACCTGTCAATAACGAGACAAAAGCCGGACTTGGGTTTACACCCGTATTTTCCAAAGACAAGCAAAAGGATGGAGCACTTCGTCCAATCAAAGAAGTATTCAACAGTGGGGGTTTCTTAAACCCTGTTCTTCAAGAAGTTAACGTTGTTACCATTGAAGATGATGAAGATGATCCCTCTAGTTCTGAAGAGTGGAGCACTTATCTGAACATCCCTGAATATGTGTCTCAAGAAGAATTCTATGCACCGTACTATCCTCCGACTGATCAATTCAAAGACATGTCCCTGCAAAAGCATGAGAATTCACCTGTCCCTTCTGAAGTTTGGGATACCTTGGGAGAACCAAGTGGTAAATTTGACTACATGGTGAAATACACACTGCGCCAGAAAGCTCGAAAATCAGAATCGAAGATATCCAGCCCACTGGATGGGGTGATTCTTTTGAGTATCCTAGTCAACCAGAGGAAGAATATACATCTCCTCAATCTCATCAACAAATCGAGATCCCCAACAAAGATTTCTGCTTTAATGCGCCCGTGGAATTTGTTAAACCAGATCCTGATTACCACTACATCAACGTAATCACTGAAGATCAAGAATATGATTCGGGATACGAATTGGAAAGTGTCGCCGACAATGAGTCTCTTCACTCAGAAGATTGGAGGGTACATCCCCAGAATTCTACACAGAGACCGACAGAAAGCACATATGCTGCATCCCATACTTCCCGATCTATTCATCAAGCCGGAGAAGACTGCTTTAGCAGCACAAAAGGCAAGGTCCGTCGTCCAGAATCTTCAAAACCTGCCCGACCAACGGCCAAAGTCTACTCAAGGGTTAAACCAAGCGGAAAATTACCCGAGTACCTCGACTTCCAAGGAGTTCGCCACTACTGGAAACCTGTTGAAGTTCGGACTAACGCTCCTAGTTCTAAGTAGTTTATCTTTGCTTTTGTTTTGAACTCTCACTTCGCCCAAAGTGAAGAGATGTTTTATAGGGCTTAGCTTTTAAATAATTTCTCTTTGTCTTGCCCAAGACGAATGAGTTTGTATTTTAGGGCCCTGTTTCATATTGTGAATCATAAATAAAACGCGTTGTTTTGATTCCACACTTTGTGTTTATTTTCATTTTTACCCTTTCTTGGAAATGATAATCCTAAAAAATACAACGATAAACAAAAAAAATCTTCAAAAAAAATAATATATAAAATTAATCTGCATACACTTTCACATTGACTTTTTCAAAAAAAAATGATGAAAAAAAGGTTAATTAATCAAACATAAATCAAATATGCAGATTAAACAAATGGACAAATCCATTGAAAGCAATAACTCTATGCTCTCTCCCAACTTTGAAATCCCCTGTGAAGTCGCCGAGGAAGAAGTTGAAGAAGAGATTCCAGATGAGATTTCTCAATTACTTAAGCACGAGGAAAGAATCATTCAGCCTCACCAAGAACCTCTAGAAGCAATCAACTTGGGTTCTGAAGAAGATAAAAGAGAAGTAAACATCGGAGCTTCGCTCTACAGCAACGTCAAGAGCAGACTGATAGATCTTCTCAAAGAATATGTCGATGTGTTCGCTTGGTCCTACCAGGATATGCCAGGGTTAGATACCAGCATCGTAGAGCATCACCTGCCG
The DNA here is from genome assembly GCA_021764765.1 of Vicia sativa. Lineage (NCBI taxonomy): Eukaryota > Viridiplantae > Streptophyta > Magnoliopsida > Fabales > Fabaceae > Vicia > Vicia sativa. Next base: position 200,240,302 of record CM038795.1, on the reverse strand, counting down.
TTAAAGCCGGAGTGTCCACCAGTTAAACAAAGACTGAGAAGAGTTCACCCTGAAATGGCCGACAAAATCATAAAAGAAGTTCAAAAACAGCTCGACGCAAGTTTTCTCGTCACTTCTGAATATCCTCAATGGCTAGCCAACATAGTGCCTGTCTCCAAGAAAGATGGTAAAGTCAGAATGTGTGTTGACTACCGGGACCTGAACAAAGCAAGTCCAAAAGACGATTTCCCACTACCGCATATCGACATGCTAGTGGATAGCACTGCAAAATTCAACGTCTTTTCCTTCATGGATGGTTTCTCTGGCTACAATCAGATCAGAATGGCTCCCGAAGACATGGAGAAGACATCCTTCATCACGCCATGGGGCACTTTTTGCTACAAAGTAATGCCGTTTGGATTAAAGAATGCAGGCGCAACTTACCAAAGGGCAATGACTACTCTCTTTCACGACATGATGCACAAAGAGATCAAGTCTACGTAGATGACATGATAGCAAAGTCGACGAAGAGCATATAGAATATCTCTTAAAATTGTTTCAATGACTAAGGAAATTTCATCGAATCCTAACAAATGCACCTTTGGGGTAAGATCTGGAAAGCTCCTAGGTTTCATTGTCAGTCAAAGAGGTATTGAAGTTGACCCTGACAAAGTCAAGGCTATTCAAGAAATGCCTACGCCACATACAGAAAAGCAAGTAAGAGGATTTCTCGGACGGTTGAATTACATCTCCAGATTTATCTCTCAAATGACTGCTACCTGTGGGCCGATATTCAAGCTTCTCCGCAAAAATCAAGAGGTTGTATGGACAGAAGATTGCCAAAAAGCATTCGACAGTATCAAGGAATACCTATCAGAACCACCAATCCTGATCCCTCTAGTCGAAGGAAGACCGTTAATCATGTACCTTACCGTACTAGAAGAGTCCATGGGTTGCGTACTTGGACAACAAGATGAAACCGGTAAGAAAGAGCATGCAATTTACTACTTGAGTAAAAAGTTCACAGATTGTGAAACTCGTTACTCCATGCTCGAGAAAACCTGTTGTGCTTTGGTATGGACTTCAAAACGTCTCCGCCAATACATGATCAATCACACAACTTGGTTAATCTCCAAAATGGATCCAAGCAAGTATGTCTTCGAAAAGCCTGCCTTAACGGGAAGAATCGCTCGATGGCAGATGCTATTATCTGAGTATGACATCCAGTACCGTGCTCAAAAAGCGGTCAAAGGAAGCATTCTCGCTGATCACTTGGCTTGTCAGCCGCTCAACGAATACCAATCTCTTAGGTTTGACTTCCCAGACGAGGATGTTATGTACTTAAAAATGAAAGATTGTGACGAACCGCTACTCGGAGAAGGTCCAGATCCAAAGTCTAGATGGGGCTTAATTTTTTATGGAGCCGTTAACGTTTATGGCAATGGAATTGGGGAAGTCATCATTACTCCCGAGGGTTCTCATATCCCGTTTTCTGCCAGATTGCTATTTGATTCCACCAACAACATCGCAGAATATGAAGCTTGTATCATGGGTATCGAAGAAGCCATCGACTTGAGGATCAAGATCCTTGACATATATGGAGATTCAGCCCTTGTGATCAACCAAATCAAAGACAAATATGAAACTCATCATCTTGGTTTGATTCCTTACAGAGATTATGCAAGACGTTTGTTGACATTCTTCAACAAAGTTGAACTGCATCATATCCCTCGAGATCAGAATCGAATGGCAGACGCCTTGGCTACTCTATCTTCCATGTTCAAAATCAACGATTGGAACGATATGCCTAAGATCCGCATCAGACGCCTTGAAAGACCTGCATATGTATTTGCAACTGAAGCAGTCTTCGATGATAAACCATGGTTTCACGACATCAAACGTTTCCTTCAAACACGAGAGTACCCACTCGGGGCATCGTACAAGGATAAGAAAACTCTAAGGAGGCTTTCTAGAAACTTCTTCCTCAATAAAGATGTGCTATACAAAAGAAACTTCGACATGGTTCTGCTCAGATGCGTCGACAGGCAAGAAGCAGACACGATCATACATGAAGTGCATGAAGGTTCCTTTGGAACTCATTCAAATGGGCATGCAATGTCTAGAAAAATCTTGAGAGCAGGATACTATTGGATAACGATGGAATCTGATTGCTGTAAACACGTCAAAAGATGTCACAAGTGCCAGATCTACGCATATAAGATCCATGTGCCACCGACTATACTCAACGTTCTCTCTTCTCCGTGGCCTTTCTCCATGTGGGGCATTGATATGATTGGGATGATCGAACCAAAAGCGTCCAACGGACATCGCTTTATTCTAGTGGCTATCGATTACTTCACCAAATGGGTCGAAGCAGCATCTTACGCCAACGTTACAAGACAAGTGGTTGTGAGGTTCATCAAGAACAACCTCATTTGCCGATATGGAGTTCCAAGCAAGATCATTACAGACAATGGATCGAACTTGAACAACAAAATGATGAAAGAACTGTGTGAGGAATTCAAGATCGAGCATCATAACTCATCTCCTTACCGGCCAAAGATGAACGGCGCCGTTGAAGCTGCCAACAAAAACATCAAGAAGATCGTTCAGAAAATGGTCATCACCTACAAAGACTGGCACGAAATGCTGCCATTTGCTCTGCATGGGTATCGTACTTCAGTATGCACTTCAACAGGGGCAACCCCCTTTTCTCTAGTATACGGCATGGAAGCAGTGCTCCCCGTAGAAGTTGAGATTCCATCAATGAGAATTCTCATGGAAACTAAGTTATTTGAGGCCGAATGGTGTCAAAGCAGATACGACCAGCTGAACTTAATCGAAGAAAAGCGCCTGACCGCTCTGTGTCATGGACAACTATATCAAAGAAGAATGAAGAAAGCTTTCGACAAAAAGGTCTGACCTCGTGAATTCCGAGAAGGCGACCTCGTGCTTAAAAAAATTATGTCTTTTCAACCAGATTCTAGGGGCAAATGGACTCCTAATTACGAAGGCCCATACATCGTCAAAAGAAGCTTTTCTGGCGGTGCTATGACTCTCACAACCATGGACGGTGATGAACTCCCGCATCCTGTGAATGTTGATGCAGTCAAGAAATACTTTGTCTAAAAAAACAAAAGAACAGCTCGGTAAGTCGAAAACCCAAAAAGGGCGGCTTAGGCAAAAATGAGCGTCTCGGTGGATTGAAAACCTGAAAAGGCGGTCCAGGCAAAAATTAGAGACAATAAACAGAAAATATCCTGATAGATTGAAAACCTGAAAAGGTAATCTATGCAAAAATAAGGATACAAAAAATGACAGAGTAACTGCAATCAGTCCGTACTTCGTCAATCTGTGAAGAATCTTCCATCAACGGATCTTCAATCAACTCCTCTGAAGCAACCAGCACATTTTGGAATTCAAAGTTGTTAGGGATAATAGCAGTTATTTGCTTTCAATGTAGCCTTTTCCCAATAAATTATCATTTCCAACTCTTGTAAATAGCTCATGGAATCACGCCTTTGGCTGATTACCGTTCTATCAATAAAATTTGAGCCTTATGCCTTTTGTTTGCAATTCTTACTTTATTCTGTTTTGCAAAATAACGCTTTTTATTGTGAAAATCACTTTTTGAAACTAAAACGGTTTTAAATGAATTTTTACTTCAAATTTTTGAAATAAAAGCAAAATTTTCCTTTGAACTCTGAACACAGAAAGAACTTCAACAGTTTTCTCCATAAGTGTTTCGATCTCTGAAAGATAGAACAACTGCTACAGAAGTCTTCTCCTCAGCAGAAATTATCAAAGGACGGTATTCTTATCCAAAAAGAATTCCCAGCAAAGTTGTCAATGAAATGCCTTTCTCCGAAAGTTTAAAGCATGCAACTCAAATTCTTACATTAGTGAACGTCTACGTCATTACGGCAGATTTTGTTGAGTATTTGTTTGAACTGTGACGTGGTCCTTTTCCCCAAATACCTCTTTATTGTTTTGTTAAGTCTCGTCAGCATGCATATGAAATTCATAACATTCATGACATTCATACATAATAGCATCATTCGTGCATTTTTGCATTCCTCAAAATGTTTGCTTCCATATCACTGGCTTAAATCACACTTACTCCTGTAGGTACGATTATATCCTCAGCAGATTATCCCAAAGCAGAGAAATACATCTTTTCTCTCTCCTGTTCCCCAGCTGAGGTCATTCTTCATTGGGAACAATCTCTTGATTGACTTTTTCTTTCCAGTTCATTCCTGGATAGAACCTCGTCTCTAGCCAACAATAAGCAATAGCCTCGTCATCCGAGCCGCTTATTTCCTTATCATAAAACAATTGTTCTTCTCAACAAGGTCAAATCACGACTGTACGAGAAATTCCCCAGCAGTTGTCTTTCTGTCTAAAGAAAACCTGTGTCCTTTAAATCAAATGCCCGCATCTTCTTGAGAAAGAGATCCTTGGCAAGATTGCATCCTCGAAAATAGAAACTCATTTGAGATCTGTTTCCGCTATTAACTGTTATTCACGAGGCTGAATACTCAGTAATTTTTTTCTCAGGATTTACCTTGTTATAGTTATCACTTCACTGATAATTGGTAATATCTTCAGAACTCCTTCGAGATCTGTTTCCATTATTGTTTGATATTCACGAGGCTGAATGCTCAACAAATTTTTTCAAAGATTTACCTTGTTATAGTTATCACTTCGCTGATAATTGGTAACATCTTCAGAACTCATTACCATAAACTATCACAAGGCTGATAATTGGTAATATCATCTTCACTTACCTTAAACATTGTCACAAGGCTGGCAGAAGGTAATCTCTTCGTTTCCCAAAGCGAAATAGATATTCACACGTTTTGTGAATCTCTTTTCCCCAGCGAGACATGTTGTTTGTTTCTCAACAAACAGGGTCCTCTTTTCTCAAACAGATCGAGTCATCCTCACAAATTTTTCCACCCTGTCATTCCTTTGATATTTCCTGGGTAAATCTTTTTGCATCACTCGCATCTTTTGGTATCTTAGGTCCAAAATTTGCGTATTCTGATATTTAAGTCTCTTCACACCTATCAAAATGAAGATATTCATCTTCATATCTCAGGTTAAAGAAACTTAAATAGGGGCATCTGTCATACCCCAATTTTTGACCTAATATACCACCTTACATTTGCATCATTGCATAACTAACAGTTCAGAACAGAATTAATCGGGTGTAGCATTCACAGGTCAAAATTAGGGTTTCATCAAATTTTCATCTGATTCAAGAGGCAACCAATTAGGGTTTGAGTTTTACTCACTTCATTTGACCTATCTTGATCAAAATATCAACCTCTGATCTTCAGATATCCAACTTTTCTCATTGATCAATCGAGGATCGACCAATTAGGGTTTTGGTCGAGCATGAGTATTCTTTGATTTTTTTTGAGCAAGGAATGACTTTTTTGGTTAGAGATTGGTCATTATATCTTAGATACAACATGTTGACCTAATTTCTGGATTCAAAATATCACAAAAGTTCACAGACTTCATCAGTCAATTTCTGAAACATCTGATGAAAATTCATCTGCACAGAAAAGTCAAACTTTGACTTTTGGTCAATTTTTTCAAAACAAAACTTTTTCCATCATCAAAATACTTCAAATGATCCATCATGATCATAAAAAATCAAAGAATTTGGAAAAGTCAACAAAAAGTCAAAATTTCCAACACTTAGAAAAATTTTCAAGTGTTGAAATTTTGTACTTTTTCCAAACTTCATGGCATTTTTTCACATAGTTCCACTTTGATTTGGAAACAACTCAAAACATGAAAGTTGTAGCCCTTGAAACAAGCTTTCCTAAATGTCCAAGAACTCTCAAATCCATGGAGTCTAGCTATACTTTTGAAATTGAAACATAAGGCTTCATAACCATGGATTTCAAGGTCAAAACTTCAAGATTATAGGTCATTTTTTGATTTCTTCTTCTAGAAGCAATTCCACCTTGCCAATTGAAGATTAGAACTGATAAATATCAGTTGGAGGTAATAATTGAAGGATAGAATCAAGTTGGATTTTTAACACATGGTGAAAAAAGGAAGTTTCCTTTTAAGGCAAAAAGACTTTCTTACCCTCTAAGGCAAGTTTGATTTACCAAAAGCCAATTCTTTTTGCCTAACATTTCAGAACTCATGGCCTATAAATAGAGGTCTTGCTTGCCACTCAAACTACACCAAAGCCATGCAAATACATGCTTTCCTTCCACTTTCTCAAAATTCATAAATCATAGTTCAATTTGTCAAAACTTGCAATTTGTAAAACTAGTGAAAAATCTTAAGCAAATTGGTGTCTAATATGATTTAACATCCATATGGAACTTGTTTGAAACTTAAAAGCAACATAGAACAAGCTAGAAATCAGAATTACACTTCATGTCACATAAGCTTGCAAAACTGCCTTAAAACTCAAATCCATAGCTTGGCTCGAGCAAGTGATGTTCTGATCATCCAAACACCATCCACAAACATCATAGAGATGATGCAGACCCTCAGCAACAATATGTAACAACTCTAACATCGATTTCTAGTTTCCATTTTAAGCTTATGCAGGTTGACTTGGTTGGATTGATCCAGGGTGATTCGAAGCAAGCAGACCACTCATACACCTTCCACATAGGTCGTCGATGCTCAAACAATCATTAGAACACAACTGGAAGCACTCAAATCCAGAATTCGATTCCAGCTTCAATAGGTAAGAGCTCGAACTTCAACTCCATGATTCTTTGATTCATTTTGAAAAAGCTCTTGGTCATTTGTTTTTTGCACCACTCACGATCATAAACCCTCAATCAATTGGAAAAATCATCAACCATACGCGATTTCAATTAGGATTTTCTGTTCTAGGGTTCTTCGTGATTTCTGGAAATTCAGCCATGTTAAACCAAAAATAAATGAAATTAACAACAACCATCATGTTCCTTGTCAAAATTCGTGCAAGTTTGATGTTTACATCATCCATTTTCATTGAGAAACAAAGAATCTAGGTTTGAACAAGGATTGAAGAGGATGATGATGGAGTTCGCGCGTGTTCTTGTTATTTTCAAATTCAAAATTTCCAATATAATATTAACACGTGGTTTGGATTCAATACACGAATACATTGTTGCCCCAGCGGTTGCCAGCTCACTCTTAAGTCTTTGTACCACGTATCCACCCATCAGGTCCTGGGTTCAAGCCTCCCATGGACCAATTTTTTTCAAACTTTTCATTTTTTCTTCATATTTTTTACAAACTTTAACATTTTTTTTAACCAATCAAAACTCCTCATTTTGAGGTGATTTTTTGTACACTTGTCAATAAATACATCTATTTTATGATAGCGCAAAAATTTTCAGAAAAAACTTTCATCTGATTATATTTTGATCGAGCCGAAAACGACGCTTTGAGCATTTTTCAAAACCACTTTAAAAGGTGAATTTTTCAAACTTCCGAATCCCGATTCTTTTCAAAACTTTTCATAAATGAATTTTACATTTCAAAAACACTTTCAAAACCATTTCTTCAAAACTTTTCATCAAACTTACATCTTTTACCATGATCGATCCGATTTAAACGATAAAACCGATTCGTTTTCTCTCAAATTTCTTAATCGATCATGGGCCTCCCTCACGGTGTAAGTCCCAAAAAAATTCTTTTTATGTACATATATTTCTTTTTACATACCCATTTCTTTTATGTACACATCTTTTTACCTGTACATAATACAGACAAACTTTTTTCGTTTGTTTTCATTTTACACTGAAAACCATTGGTATTAAAAGGAGCATTATTCCCTGTGAAACTGCTTTTAAACCAATGGGCCTCCCTTACGGTGTAAGTCCCAAACCAACATTCTTTATGTACATACATATTTTCCTTGTACATATCAAATTCTTTTTCATATACATACAAATTTTTATCTGTACATAATACAGATACCTTTTACTCAAACACAGATAAACTTCGATTGTTTGTTTCCGTTTCGTCTGTATATACATTGAATACCATTGGTATTAAAAGGAGCATTATTCCCGGTGAAACTGCTTTTAAACCAATGGGCCACCCTTATGGTGTAAGTCCCAACTCTCCTATGTACATCCATCTCTCTCTGTACATAAATACTCGTTCGTGTACATACTTACTTCCTTGTACACAATTCAAACTTGTAAATAATCAAGTTGCGCTCGTTTTAAACGTTCGTTTCATAGACACTTGTTTATATTTACTTCATAAACTTTTGTAAATAAACATCATGCATTGTTTATATTTCCTTCATAAACTCCTGTGAATACATATCACACACACACTTGTTTATACAACTGTCTAACATAACAACTAGTCTAACCAATAGGTTCCCCACAGTTGTAGCCTCCTCTTGGGCTTTATACAAGATAACTCTCCCCACAGAGTTCAGCCTCCTCTTAGGCTTCATATAAGAAAACTCATTCATCTGAGTTTAGCCTCCGCTTAGGCTTCATATAAGACAACACTCCCCTGTTGAGTCAGCCTCCTCTTGGGCTTCGTTCAAAAGAACTCCTCATTGAGTTTAGCCTTCTCTTGGGCATCATACAATGAAAGAGACCAAGAAATCTCTTAACAGCCTCCTATTGGGCTTCCAATGCAAAGAATCACCCGCGTTAGGATAGAACCCAGATAGTATAATTTCCCGGTGAAATTGCTCTTAATTCCAAAAGGATGGTTTCCCCCGGTGAAATCCCTTTTAAAACAAAGCCAGCCATACCCTATAGCTTCCTCTTGAGCTTCATACAAGGACCCTCGATGACCCTCGATGACCCTCGGAATGCCTCCTCTTGGGCTTACAATACAAGGACCCACGGGCTTCTTAAAAGCATCCTTTAATCCAATCAATTTCTCCTCGAGATTTAGACATCTATCATCTCTATGGAAGAAGTATCTCATCTATTACATCACATACAGTCAAAAACTTTTTCAAACTCTTTTTCAAACAAAAACATCTCTTAATCGTAAGTGGTAACGCTTGTACACTCAAGCAAAACACCCAATGCTTACAATTAAAAGAATTCAATCATCTTTTTCAAACATCTTTCTTAAACATGTAAGTGGTAACGCTTGTACACTCAAGCAAAACACCTATAACTTACGATGAAAGATCTTTATCAATCAAACTTTTCAAAATGTATGTGATGAAATAGATTAGATACATTTTTCATTAAGATGACATTTGTCTGTGTCTCTTACTAACATCCCGTTGCTTCCACTAGCATAAGTGGGAACTACGATTGCTCTGACTTTCTCAACATCCCTTTGAGAATACGTAGGCACATGGTCTCATCATTGGCGAGCAAATTTCTTTCTCCCTCAAACCAAACAAGCCATAGATCCCTTTAGATCCGAGCTACAAATGCTCTGATTCCCATTAAGGGATATGTATGCAGAAGATCCATAGATCTTTGCGAGCACAATAATAACAAAACCTAGGATCCCACATAATCTATCCTTCTCAAAATCCCAAAGGAGAAACTTTCCCAATCATAGAAATAGCAATTAAAACACACAAACATATCAAACATATTCATATATAAAGCTATAGATAACTATATATATTTAGGGTGCTCCATCTATTCCCTTTATATAACAAACCCCTTACTCGATCTCCCCATGCGTTACGTCTAGTTTGCGCTAGTCGTTACGCATATCAAAATCAATTGAGGGTATTAACAGCTTTCCCCTTTTTCATAATCATTAAATCATCTTTTCTTGTGTTGAAAATAATAAAGCTTGATGCCCGCGGCATCTTTATAAACAAATCAAAAGAGTAAATTGTTTCGAGCCAGAGAATCCGAATTTAGATTCGATTCCTAGCGACACCTTTAACGCAGAAAATGGCGACTACTGGGGAGTACTGAAACTTTGATTTTCAAAAAAAACTCGCTCAAGAGCATCAAGCTTTTTTGTTTTCAAAAAGAAATGAAAGGGGTTAAGCTTTCATATTTGCATATATCTATTTTTCTTTATTGTGTGTTTTCGCGATTTCATCTGATGGAAAGAAATCCTAACCCGGATTTAAGAAACATTTTAAGATCTAGGTGGGGTATAGTCCTATTAACTTGTGAGAAGTCTCACTTACGGAGTTAATTTGAGATCCTCTCTCTGGAGGTTGTCTTGGGGTATTTGTGTTTAGCAAGTATTTGCGAAGACATTTTGCTTTCAAGGGAACTTGCGAGTGGTCAGAGACACATAACCCATCCCGCCATTTAGGATGTAGTGCGATTGTTCGGGCATAAGCCTAGAGTAATTGTCATGCGAGACTACGATCGACGAGTTTCTCTTGAAAAATATTATTGGACCATCGAGTATTCAACAAATCGATAATATTTCAAAGAGGAGTGTTGAGCTGTATTATCGGTAGAACCCGTTCACGGATGAATAAGCCCTTAGAACTTAACCACGTTGATTCTTATCGTTGGCCTCATGCTCGTGACTTGAGCGCTTGACCGTGTGTTTAACTACTAACCATGCTTGCCGCATTCATGCATTCATTCATTCAAAAACTTCATTTCTCTTCCCATTTCCAAAGAATTTAGAGATTTTTCTTTGTAAAATATTTTAGGTTAGAGTGATGGACGTCGAGGAAGATTCACCAAGAGATACGCTTTTAGAATTCACGCGGGGAAGTTAAAGAGTTAGCATCCTTGGTAGAAGATCCCTCGGATTTTAGAAAACGCTATGGAACTCTTTTAACTATTCGAACACTAACGTTGATGAAGGACTTCTCAAAACTTTCGCTCGCTTTACGATCCGTCTATCATTGCTTCACATTCCCGATTATCAGTTGATGCCTACTTTGGAAGAGTACGCGCACATACTAGGTATCTCAGTATCGGACAAAGTGCCTTTCAATGGTTTGGAAGCCATTCCTAAGTCACCAGTCATTGCAACGATGACTCACTTAAAGAAATCTGAGATAGACAAAAACCTAACTACCAGAGGAAAACTCTTAGGACTAACTTCAAAGTTCCTAATGGAGAAGGCTCTTAAATTTTCTGAGGCTAGTAGTATGGTAGCCTTTGAAGCTATTTTAGCTTTACTCCTCTATGGATTGGTGTTGTTTCCCAACGTCCCAAATTTCGTGGATATCAACGCCATAAGGATCTTTCTGATTGGAAATCCCGTTCCCACTCTGCTTGGTGACACTTACTTCTCTATTCATCATAGGAATCGTCAAGGAGACGGAACTATCGTGTGTTGTGTACCTCTGTTTTTCAAATGGATTACCTCACACTTGCCTAAATCTCCTATCTTCCGCGAAAACAAAGACGAATGGCATTGGTCTCGAAGACTCATGTCTCTTACAAACGACGATATCCATTGGTTGAAAAAACTTTCCCCATTTTCATAATCATTAAATCATCTTTTCTTGTGTTGAAAATAATAAAGCTTGATGCTCACGGCATCTTTATAAACAAATCAAAAGAGTAAATCGTTTCGAGCCAGAGAATCCGAATTTAGATTCGATTCTCTAGCGCGACACCTTTTAACGCGAACACTCCTTTATTAAACTTCCTCATCAAAATCATGTTTTTATGAATTATGGTTCTTATTCACAAAAGGAATAATAATAAAACAACAACAACAAGACGACATAAATATTTCCCCCCGAGTGCTACGTATCAGAGCGACACTGACACGACTAACAACAGCTATAAACTCCGTCTTCAAAACTTGCACGTTACCAATATATAAGTAACGGCGAAACAAGTAAAGGGTGAGATACTCCAAAACATATAATTAAAGGCATGATAATATATATATATATATATATATATATATATATATATATATATAGTTTTGGAATTATAAAGGGTATAGATTAATAATTGTGATTCCAACACATAATCAAAACTCACTTACTTTACTCGTCATCCTAATGTGTATAATCTACACCTTATCACCACAGCCTCATCGGCATAAAACGTCGCAACAACACATAACCCTCCGTCACCACGAAATTGTCACAAACTAATACATCACTAATTAACACGGTAGTCTTAAACAACAACATCAACCAACAACATTAAATAATGCTAGTAATATAAGCAATATAACAAATCATCACAAATTGGCTAAAGCTCATCTTCGCTTTTGGCATAAAGCCCATCTTCGCTTTTGGCATAAAGCCCATCATCACAACATCATCACAAAATATATCATCGCAATTCAATATCATCCATCAATCAACAAAACCCAACGCCAAACAACTCAAACATAAACATAACCGACTTCATGAGACACGACTATGTTATGTATGTGGTACCCATCGTTTTGTCCGTAATTAGGGACACTTGGCATAAAGCCGATCTTCGCTCGGCATAAAAGCCATCATCGCTTGGCATAAAAGCCCTCTTCGCTTATGCAATGTATGTGACTCAACAATAAAACAACACAACACAAAAACAACATCATCGCTCATCCAAATTTGCATAAAGCCCACATCGCCATAATTTATCCAAAACATGATAAATATATCATCGCATCATAATTGCATTATGCAAACATCACTAATAAATTCATCAAAAGTCATGCATTCACAAATCGGAAGCATTTAATAACAACCTCAATTTAATCATCACATTGCATATCAACATGTATTCTTTAATAAATACACCGTCGCAAAACTTACGTTTATTAACACCGCATCGTTATTAATTAATTCACTAAATTCCGAAAACGGAAAAATAGTCAAAACGTCAATAATCGTCGCGAAAGTAATTCCTAATAACCGGTATGAATCATAATCGTCGACGTCGAAATCGGATTGTCCATATGTACCTTAAATCTACTAAAACACCGTCCGATTCAATTTTACCGTAAATGGGCCTATTTCGGGTTGTCTCGTAAAAATCGTAATTTCCAAAAACTAACCTCACCACTACGTTCTACACGTCAAACTTAGCCAAGACGTCAATTTTGTTGAATTCGAGCAACTTGTTCGTCGCCGAATTTACCGAAATCGGAAAATCGGAACATAATCGGGTTCTAAATTTAATCGGCTATCTTATCCCCTAATTGTATTTTATAGGTGCCAGGATCTCTCCCTTGTGTGGTGTCTGCCTTGCTTCTTTTTTTGGTTTCGTTTTCTTGCGTTTCCCCTCTTTTTTCTTTATTTTATGCTTTTTACAACTCTACGACTCTACACGCCACTATCATAGAAGGAATTGCGTGGACTCCCTAACTAATCACATATTGAGGTAATATCTATTTAATTTCACTCATGATCAATGCACATATCCAGTTGCACTCAATGCACATATCAATGCACATATCAGGTATATCTATCCAAGTTCATTCCATCACTACGCATCCAATTGTTGTCAATGCATATATCAAGGTGTTATTTATCTAATTGCACAGCACATCGATTCTCACTATGTATATCTTATCTTCTAATTTGGAAAGACTTGATCTTATCTTCAAAGATACATAATATGCTCATATATATATATATATATATATATATATATATATATATATATATATATATATATATATATATATATATCCTATAAACTAATTCCTTGTCTAAAGTTAATTATCTCTTAATTTCCATTTACTAAAATTAAATATCTCTAAATATGTATACTTATATTTCAACATTTTGTTATAATTTCACATACCTAATACAAATCTTATTTAAGATACTTTAGTTTGTACATTTTGAGCTTCTTGAAATTTCCTGTGTGCGGGAAAATCAATGTAAATTTTGAATATAATTGTTTATTGGGGCTAAATCAAATCATTATTTATTTCACATGAAATATAATGTATGTTGCCATTATGGGTAGCGAAAGTGCAGTTTAATTCATGTAAATTATACCTATCATTTGATCCTTTAGTAGTGATTTATTGTACGTAATATTTACGGAATTCTAAGGCAGGCAAGACATGAAGACCTGTGAAGCAGAACAATTCCTAAACTATTGTAATTTTAGTTTGGGCCCATCTAACGCATCTATTTCAATCTATCTTATTCCTATTTCTATTTCTACTTTGCAATTTCCATTTCTATGTTTATTCTACAACATCTTACAAACAACAACACTTATATAATCTATACCAACTCAAATCTTCTAAACCCTTCAACAATCACCCAACATAACTCTATACTATCTATCAATTTTTTCCCCAAATCAAACTAAAATCCATCAAGCCCTAAATAAATGAAATGGAAATCAAACCCCTTACCTCAAGATATTGGATGATCCAAGATGATTCTTACAACTCAACCTCAAGCTTTTGCTCATGATCATCCTCTTCTTCCCCTCTTGTTCTTCTCATGCCAAAACCCTCTTCTTTCCTGTATGTTTCTATTTTTGGTAGTGTAGGAAAAAATGGGAAGAAAACAAAAGAAAAAGGGTTTTATAAAGTTGTTTTCTTACTAGCCATCACAATTTCTATGTTTGGTTTTCATATGCAAGAATGGAAGGAAAATGAGGAGAAAGGTTTTATAATGGTATTTCTACTAGTAAGCCAAGGGTGAAAACCCAAACCTCAACAATTGCTCCCCACACCCCCAACTTACTAATTATATCATTAATTCAATTAATTCAATCAATTAAAATAATTTCGGGGAATTAAAATATCGGATCCGAATAATATTTTTACCGGACCGAACGGAACGTCGCTAGATAAATTAATAGATATATTAATTAATATAATTATTTTCGTCGCCAAAACAATCGCCAAACGATAATTCAAAAATATTAATATAATATAATATTAAATAAAACGGGCGTTACACATGGGACTACCACGGATTTCTATGGTTAGTTACCAGGATTTCAACAGGAAAATTGTGCAGCAGTTCTCGGAAAATCGCCACCGGAAGGTGGCCAATACTTCTCTCTTCAATGTTAGGCAACGTTCGGTAGAGTCATTGCGAGATTTCATGGCTAGGTTTAATGAAGAGACCATAAAGGTTTCACACCCTAACCAGGAGATCTTTGTGGCAGCGTTTCAGCACGGACTCAAAGCCTGCCAGTTCAATGAATCTTTAGCTCAGAAGCCGGCCAAGAGTATGGATAAAATCATCACTCGGGATGAGTGTTACGTAAAGGGTGAAGAAAGAAACATGGAGAAGAGAGCCCGGGATTCCAAGGAGAAAGGTGCTGGGCGAGATGACAGAGCTGAACCGAAATCTCGGTCACGAGACCAGTCGGTAGCCAGGGAGCGTACACGTGAAAAACATCCTCTATCCCGGAATTATCCGGCCATAAAACCTGGGGAAACTTTCACACCTTTTAATGCTAGGAGAGAGGACATTCTTAGAGACGTCAATCATTTGAACTTACTTCCTAGGCCGTGGATACCACAGATGGTTAATGCCGCGATGGGAAAAGATTTGAAAGCTTGGTGTGAGTACCACCGTATAAGAGGACACACGAATGAAGCATGTGTTCATCTACGAAGAGAGATTGAGAAACTGATCCAACGGGGTAAGCTTTCATCCTACGTGAAAGATGACCCAGAGCAAGCCAACAAGCGTTGTCCACCTCTAAGAGGAGAGGCGGCTTATGAGTCACAATCAAAAAAGAAGGGCAGAGCTGTTGAGGAAGTTAGGGAGGCAAGGGCAGCTCGGCATATGCTCAATACCATCTTTGGAGGGTTCGCGGGAGGCGGATCCACCAGTGCAGCTCGTAAAAGGTATGCATGAGGGGTAATGCATGTGGTCCGGATTGGGTTAGCTAATGAGGAGCCCGGGGTAATAACTTTTTCTCAGAAAGATGCCAAGGAGGTTTTGCCTCATGAAAATGACCCATGGTTATCGAAGTACAAATCAGAGATTGGGGGGTAAAACAGGTGTTGATTGACCCGATAAGTTTTGTTGATGTCATTTACTGGGAAGCTTTCAAGGGGATGAATTTCGACCCAAAGGAGTTACAACCGTTTAGTGGAACCCTGGTTGGCTTCTCCGGTGAGCAGGTACAAGTGTTGGGCTATCTCCCGGTTCTCACTACCTTTGGGACCGATGAAAATACCAAGGGTTTCTATTTACTGTGGAAAATGGTAAGTAACCGTTGGTCCTCCCTAAGTCCTAGAACTAAGGGTTACTCGCGAGATCGACCAGTTGATCTCAGGACACGTGCTAAGGTTTTGGTAAATTGTACTGTTTCTGTAAACGAAAAAGGCCTTGGCCCAGAAACGATTTCTAGAGCCCAAGGGAAACAACACAATGGCTTTCCACACACACACAGAATTCTGACTACAACGCTAATTGGTAACTCGTGACCAAAAGTTTACGTTGAAATGTTTTGGTGAACGATTCGTTCAAAGCGAAGCAGATGTAAACAAAAAGTAAAGACAAACAAATATGTAAATTGATTGCATTGAAATAGAAAATATGGTGATTCACATACATCAAAGGCTTGAGTGACTCTTTCTTCCTTTAGCGCGAAATTGGGCAGAGTTTTGGCAAGCAATTTGAGGGTACAAATGAACACACTAAAATCCTAGCATACTAACTTATTATAGTATTTACAAAGTAACTGCTAAACATAACTAATAGACGAGATCTAATCTAGAGATAACCGCTGCACACGATTTCGCCACCCGTTTAACGCCTCGAACCCACGATCTTTTGAAGCAACTACCCACGATCTCCTTATTCTGACTTCTTCCCGCTTCATGACTTCAGAAGGAAACTGCTTTCGGTTTCGATCCATCTTCTTGAGGCATAACAAGATTTCCTAAGTCCCCTGGTCTGCATCTTCGACAGCAGGATCATTTTGACTGATGCCTTCATTCGACCCAAACTCATGTCGAATCGACCAATATATCATTTTGTCAGCTTAGTCTTATTTTCGACAATGTTTTGCTCTGGATGTTTAGTCGATTGGGTTGGTTTTCTAACTTAGCTCCTTAGTCGACATGTGTTTTTCTGATACTTCCAACTTAGCTTTGTAAAGTATCTCAAAAACTAACTTCATTTAAGACTAGTCCTTAACCTGTAGGGACTTTTGCCTTTAAGCAATGTCCTTAAGCATACTTTGCAAATCTCCAGTTAACAGTGTCTGAGTTCGTTATTTGGTAGTCAACGCTTCTTCGCCATATAACATCGTCATTGGACGTCCTTCATTTAATGCGCTTGAAGCGATTTTATCAACTTTGTACCTGACTATAAAGTATCCCTTGGGGAATGGACGTGTTAGGGTCATCCGGGGCGATCAGGGATTGGTTCAAAAGTGTTACAAAGATAGCATGAAGATTAAGAAGAGGTCGATTCCAGCAGAAGATCCAACAGACCACGAGGTTGGTATGGTTGACATTGATCTAAGAGAGGATCCTAAATAGGATAGTCTGAATCCTCAGGAGGAGACGAAAGAGGTTCAGAGTGGGTTCTTGCCTTCGGAGATCACACATCTGGGGACATAGCTTTCCGCTGGGGAGGAGGCCGAGATAGTCCAAGTTCTAAAACAGAATTTAGATCTCTTCGCCTAGAAACCCGCGGACATACCCGGAATAAACCCAGAAGTCATGTGTCATCATTTGGCTCTGGACCCGGAGGTGAAGCCGATATCTCAGCGGAAGCGGAAAATGGGAGAAGAAAAGAGGAAAGTTGTTTTAGATAAGGTTGAAAAATTGATCAAAGTTGGGTTCATTAGTGAGGTTCAGTATCCGACGTGGCTGTCTAACGTAGTCATGGTGAAGAAGAAAAATGGAAAATGGAGGACGTGCGTAGATTTCACCGACCTTAATAAGGCGTGTCCAAAAGACCTTTATCCTCTGCCGCACATAGATCGTTTGATTGATGGAGCCTCAGGGTTTCATCTTCTGAGTTTCCTGAATGCTTATTCTAGGTACAATCAAATCAGGATGAACCCGGCGGATGCTTCGAAGACGGATTTCATGACCGACCGTAAGAATTTCTTTTATAGGGTTATGCCCTTTGGGCTGAAGAATGTCGGGGCCACTTACCAAAGGCTCATGGATATGGTTTTCGCTCCCCAAATTGGGCGGAATATTGAGGTCTATGTGGATGATATGATTGTGAAGACAGGGGCAGGTAACAAGCATGTAGCGGATATAGAAGAAACCTTTGCAGCTATTCGAAAGTATGATATGCGTCTGAATCCGGATAAGTGTACTTTTGGGGTACAAGCGGGTAAGTTCCTAGGCTTCATGTTGACAAGTCGGGGAATCGAGGCTAACCCGAATAAGTTTCAAGCAGTCGTTGATATGAGAAGCCCAGCTACAGTACGGGAGGTGCAACAACTAACTAGCCGTTTGGATGCTTTATCTCGTTTTATATCTTGTGCAGGTGACAAGTCGAGTAATTTCTTCTCGGCTATTAAAAAGAGGGTCGAGTTCGAATGGACCAAGGCGTGCGAGAAAGCATTCCTGAAAGTGAAGCAACTCCTATCGACACCTCCGGTGTTGACTAGGCCAAAGGAGAATACGCATTTGGTGTTATACCTCGTTGTATTGGATTGTGCAATTAGTTCAGTTTTGGTTCCAGAGACAGAAGCCGGAGAGCGTCCAGTGTATTTCGTCAGCAAGGTGCTAAAGGGAGCAGAGCTCAGATATCAAAAGATTAAGAGTTTGGCATTAGCTTTGGTGACAACAGCTAGGAAGTTAAGACACTATCTTCACGGGCATCCAGTCCTAGTGAAAACCAATTTCCCTTTGAAGCAGGTATTCAAGAGACAGAATCTGGAAGGAAAAATGGTGTCATGGGCGGTGGAGTTGTCACAGTATGATATCGACTTCAGTCCTCGCACCAGTATAAAATCAAGTTTTGGCGGACTTCATGGTCGAGTTCCGTTCCCCGCCGATAGAAGATTCGTCGGCGAGGTGGGTTCTCTCTGTTGATGGATCATCAAATTTGAAGGGGAGTGGTGATGGAATAATTTTGGAGGGTCCTGGGGAAATAGTTCTGGAGTATTCACTACAGTTCGGTTTCCAAACGAGTAATAATCAGGCCGAGTATGAGGCTTTGTTAGCTGGCTTGAGGTTAGCTTTTGAGGTCAGAGTGACCCGCTTGCTTATCTGGACAGTTTCTTAGCTTGTCGCTGACAGGTGAGTGGGACTTTTCAGACAAAGGATCTCGTTTTGATAAAGTATGTCCAGTAGGCGATGTCGCTATGTAAACGATTTGAGGCTTTCGAGATCTGTCATGTTCCGAGGGAGGAAAATACCCGGGCTGACCTCCTAGCTCGTCTAGCTAGTACCAAAGGCTCTGGAATGAATAAGTCAGTGATACAAGAAACATTGTCCATACCTAGTATCGAAAAGGAAGATACGTTAGTGATCGAGGAGGAGGATGGCTAGATGGCACATATCATATGGTATCTTAAAAAAAATGTGTTACCGGATGATAGGGAATGGGCCATGCAAATTAAGAATATTTAGGCAAGATTTGTGATGGTGTCAGGCAAGTTATACAGGATGGGGCGTACCGCTCTGATGCTGCGGTGTGTGTCAGAGAAGGATATTGTTTTGGTGATGAAAGAGGTCCATGAAGGTGTTTGTGGAAATCATGGGGGTGGACGGTATCTGTCTAGCAAAATACTGCGTGCCGGGTATTATTGGCCTACGCTGATGAAAGATTGTATTCATTTTGTAGCCCATTGTGTGAAGTGTCAGACGTTCGCACCTGGCATTCATACACCAGCCGAGTTGTTACATATTGTTTTGGTCCCATTGCCTTTTTATTAGTGGGGGGCTGACATCCTCGGGCCATTTCCAGTTGCACCAGGTCAGTTGAAGTTCCTCATCGTCGCGGTCGACTATTTTCCCAAATGGGTGGAGGCTGAGGCAGTATATCGGATATCAGTAGAGTGTGTATGTCGGTTTTATTGGAGAAACATCATTTGCCGTTTTGGGCTTCCTCGGGTCGCTATTTTTGACAGTGGGACACAATTTGCGAGTGCTTCGGTTGTGGAGTTTTGCAAGGATCTCGGCGTGAGAAATAAATTTATTTATGTAGAGCATCCACAAGCCAACGGTCGAGCAACGTCAGCTAATAAGGTGATTCTAAATGCAATAAAGACGAAGTTAGATGATGTTAAAGGATTATGGGCATAGTACCTTCATGAGGTTTTGTGGTCGTATCACACTACCGTTCATTCAACGACTCGGGAGACACCTTTCAAAATAGTTTTTGGTGCTGATGCCATGATCACGGTGGAGGTCACTTTACCATCATGGAGAAGAGAAAATTTTGAGGAAGGGGTTAACAATCAGGGGTTGGATGCTGAATCCGATCTTGTGGAAGAGATGAGGAACGCAGCACATGTAAGAGAAATTACTGCTATACAGAGGGTGGCACGGCGTTTCAATTTGAAGGTGAAGCAGCATGGATTTGAAGTTGGTGATTTGGTACTTAAGAAGATAACGGATCCGACTAAAAAAGGAAAGTTGTCTCCGAATTGGGAGGGCCCATTTTCGAGTATTGGAGAAGCTACACAATAGAGCTTACAAGCTAGAGACACTGGAGGGCACAGAGATATCTAGGACTTGGAATGTAGCTAGTCTTAAGATGTATTTCAGTTAAATTATATGTTATGTAAGAATAATGGTGTAATCTTTTACCTAGGCAAGGGCCGGGGTTTTTAATGAGGCACCTTAAAATTATGATCTAGTTTGTAAAAAGTCAAAAAGTCAACCAACTAGGGACTCTGTATCAAAACAAAGGTGTCAACCTCGCCAAGGCTTTGTTCCGACTCGGATCAACCTATTAGGGGCTCTGTACCACAAGTTTCAACCTCACCAAGGCTCTGTTCCGACTCAGATCAACCTGCTAGGGGCTCTGTACCACAGGTTTCAACCTCGCCAAGGCTCTGTTCCGACTCGGTTCAACCTGCTAGGGGCTCTGTACAAAACAAAGGTTTCAACCTCGCCAAGGCTCTGTTCCGACTTGGATCAACCTGCTAGGGCCTCTGTACCATAGGTTTCAACCTCGCCAAGGCTCTGTTCCGAATTGGATAAACCTGCTAGGGACTCTGTACCACAGGTTTCAACCTCGCCAAGTGTAACACCCGAGTCCAAAAGAAGGAGGGGGTGGTTACACCGCATGGAACACCTGAGGCCAAAGGAGGTAAGGGTGGTCGCCATATCGGAAAGAGAGGGATCCTAAGACTATGCAGGTATGGGACTGCATGGTTGAAGGATGGCTTATAAGGATTAATTGGTACTACCTATACCAACAAGATGCATCTTCTTTTCGGGAGCCTATTCCATAAGAACTTCATAGTTAAGCGTGCTTGACTTGGATTAGTATTGGGATGGGTGACCTTCTGGGAAGTTTCCCGGAAAGCGTGCGAGTGAGGCCAAAGCATGCTGAAAAGACTCGTGTTGGTCTGTGGGGTTAGTCGATGGGTCCTAAAGTCAGTCAGGGGTGTTACAAATGGTATCAGAGCCAGACCTCTCCCAGTACGATGTGGTTCGAGGACGAACCATGCGGAAGCTGGTGGGCATGTAACACCCGAGTCCAAAAGAAGGCGGGGGTTGGTTACACTGCATGGAACACCTGAGGCCAAAGGAGGTAAGGGTGGTCGCCATATCGGAATGAGAGGGATCCTAAGACTATGCAGGTATGGGACTGCATGGTTGAAGGATGCCTTATAAGGATTAATTGGTACTACCTATACCAACAAGATGCATCTTCTTTTCGGGAGCCTATTCCATAAGAATTTCATAGTTAAGCGTGCTTGACTTGGAGTAGTATTGGGATGGGTGGCCTTCTGGGAAGTTTCCTGGAAAGCGTGCGAGTGAGGCCAAAGCATGCTGAAAAGACTCGTGTTGGTCTGTGGGGTTAGTCGATGAGTCCTGAAGTCAGTCAGGGGCGTTACACCAAGGCTCTATTCCGACTCGGTTCAACCTGCTAGGGGCTCTGTACCAAAACAAAGGTTTCAACTTCACCAAGGCTCTGTTCCGACTCGGATCAACCTGCTAGGGGCTCTGTACCACAGGTTTCAACCTCGCCAAGGCTCTGTTCCGACTTGGAACAACCTACTAGGGGCTTTGTACCAAAACAAAGGTTTCAACCCCGCCAAGGCTCTATTCCGACTCTGATCAACCTGCTAGGGGTTCTTTACCACAGGTTTCAACCTCGCCAAAGCTCTATTCCGACTCGAATCAACCTGCTATAGGCTCTGTACCATAGGTTTCAACCTCGCAAAGGCTCTGTTTCGACTTAGTTCAACCTGCTAGGGCTCTGTACCAAAACAAAGGTTTCAACCTCGCCAAGGCTCTGTTCCGACTCGGATCAACCTGTTAGGGGATCTGTACCACAGATTTCAATCTCGCCAAGGCTCTGTTCCGACTCAGATCAACCTGCTAGGGGCTCTGTACCACAGGTTTCAACCTCGCTAAGGCTCTGTTCCGACTTGAATCAACCTGCTAGGGGCTCTGTACCAAAGGTTTCAACCTCGCCAAGGCTCTATTTCGACTCGGTTCAACCTGCTTGGGGCTCTGTACCAAAACAAAGGTTTCAACCTCGCCAAGGATCTGTTTCCGATTCAGAACATTCTGCTAGGGGCTCTGTACCAAAGCCTTGGTTCAAAGATGATTCGCTTTAGCCTGTTTAGGCGAAGTCCGGCCTGAAGCCACAACTCGGCTAAAAGGCTTGGTGGTTTTGTCTCCGTGAACAGAGGGTCATGTTTTCTAAATCCTTCATGGTTTAAGTAAAGAACCATTTGGCTTGAGGGGCTAATAATATAGCATAATTCTGTTCACAAAGTTAAAATCCTAATTCATATAGGCAAACATTTTCTGGAAAGCGTAAAATATGTAGTATTAAAATAAAGCCCAGAGGGCAATGGTTAGGAAATTTTACAAAATGCATCCTTCAAAAGGGATGACTAACTGAAGACTAAAAATGGGAAAAATTAAGCATTAAGGTGTGAAGTGTGCACGACAGTTTTTTCTTCGCTCAGTGTGGCATCACTATCACCATCATCAACTTCCACTTGCTTCCCATCCACAACAGATTTGAAGAAATCAACCTCCGAGATGTCAAGATCTGGGTATAGGCAAGTAACTTGAGCCTTTGCTCGATCAAAAGCCATATCTCCGGCGTTCAACACATCCATCCGAGATTTATCCAAAGTTTCTTTCAGTTCGGAGCAAGTTTTCTCTGAGATTTGAAGCTTGTTGGACTGATCGTCAACTGAGGTCTTCATCAATGCAAGTTCTTCCTCCAAGGCTTTGATCTTTTCATCAGATTCCGAAGCTTTAGTCTTAAAGTAGGAATTATCCTCGTTAAGGGATTTCTCATTTTCAGCTAATCTTTTGACTTCCCGCTCCAATTCAGAATTCTTCTTTTCTGGATCAACACCAGATTCGAAGAGGCCTCAGGTCAGCACGACACATCTCATCAAATATGAGCTTAAGTGTTGTGTGATCTTCTGGGGGCCTAAACTTTTCAGTTTGTTCACATCCTCCGAGGCATTAAGATGATCATACAAAAATCTGATACCGTCGAAGTCGCTGGACCAAAACTTGTTTTCGGATGAGGGTTGGTTTGAACTATTGCCAAGTTCTTTCAACAAAGTGGAAACTTCCCAGCCTGATTGATTTGCTTCAGTCTCCATTACGTTTTTTAGCTTTTTTGGGGCTTTTCATCAGCTGGCTCAACGTCGGAAGAAAGTTTGACTGGAGTGGATGATACCACTACGGTTTCTAGCGCACCCACTTTAGATGTTGTGCTTTTCTTCTTTTTTGGTGCCTGGATTTCAAGGTCGGCCAGGTTGGACTTGGTCTCGGAAGCACTGCCAGCATTTATCCGAGCAGCACAAGTCGTTGCCATCAATTTCTTCTGCTCTTTCACAAACATGTCAGTGATTTTGTCTGCAATCAAAGGAGTAAAGGAAGAAATCAGTTAAATGAGGTAAAAGAAGGAGAAGAACAATCCTATCGTGGGGGTTATCATTAGAGCTCTGCAAATTAGTTCAAATGCTCTTATAAATCCCCAACTGTTGGGACGGAGTTGGGAGGGGGCTACATTCATTGTTTGTAATATGTCAGTTTTGAAGTCGGTGAAAAGGACTTGAATATTCAACTACTCTACAACTCTAGCATAGAAGTAGAACCATTCAGGGTTTACCCCTTTGGGGAGGGACATACAGACGTTTTCCCTGGTCTCGCAGGGTTCCAGGATTACGTCGTCTTTATTCCCCGTAGAGGAAATATTCCAGAGAGATCGCAGGGTTGCGATTTCCATGTATTTAATCAAGCTTTGTTTGAAGCCTAGGGCTTCTCCTTTGAGCAGGTTACTGGTTTCCATTAAGAGCTCCATAGAACCTGAAGAGTCAGGGTCAGAATCACTATTAGAGGTTAGAACTTCAGAGTCAATCTTGCCCGTAACACTCTCTAGTTCCTATACCCCTAGAGCATCTCTCATCTCTTGCATGCATTCCTCCCACAAGATTCTACGCTCCTCACTACTTAAGTGTTTTCTATGCCCTAGTTCGTCACAATCTCTAATGATCACCATCCTATGTGTAAAATAAAGAGGAAGAATAAAGAGGGGAATACCTGAGTGTGAGATCGAAAGGCTTGAGAGGATTTGAAGTGAGTAAAGCGGTGGTAAGGTTTGCAGACAAGGACGAATAAAGAAGTAGGGTTTGAAAGGGAAAGGGCGCGTTATAAAGGCTAATAATGAGGAGGAAACGTGTAGGAAGTTAAAACCCACTAGGCGGTAATCATTGCGCCTATGAGGGTGACTGTTCAGTGGAATTGGAGAGTGTGGTTCACGTGCCTGGAGGTCGGCTCAGCCGACGTATATCTCGACTTCAATTTATGGTTTTCAATTTTTATCAACCATAGGAGTTCAAGACATGAAATCATATGTTTGAGGGGCTTATGATCATGCATAAAATCTGAGCCGAGATATGAAGTCGGAAGGGATTTGAATGGGTCCGAGAATCATCCCGGATGGAGGGTATGTAGTTAGAGTCCGAGAAGGTTCCCGGGTGGAGAGGGGAAAGACTGAGTATGGACCAGGTATATGTCCCGACTATATGTCCTGGGATTCAACTCGGCCAGAGTTCAGACGTTATGAATGAGTTAGGGTAACTGATATATTGACCCCAACAGCGTAAGTTACATTAAGAGGCTATCATTGCCTAAAATGACAGACGCTTCACATCCCTGATACAGTTAATGAGCTAGAAGCCATTACTGATAGGAGAAAAGGAGACTCATGAAGTCATTCGTATATATAGGGCTCCCGCCAGCGGGATAAGCAAGACAATCTTAAGCTTGGAGTTCAAGATAACATACTTGAGCCTCCAAATCCTTAAATACAATCACCAAGGTTTTTTCTACAAGAACAAATATAAAGGAAAAATTGTTGGACTTTTTGGTCCTCAAGCACATGTTCAACACAACGTGCTGTTGTGGCTTTAGTATATTCACAACTAATAGTTTAATATTATGTAAGGATGATTTTCTATTAGTTAATAATTAATTAAAATTATTAAAAAGATAAATTTCTAATATATTTTGACGGTGGATATATATTGATTTCTAATATATCATCAAAACCATAAGGATATATTCTAACAGTGGATATATATAAAACTATAAGGATTTGATCGTCTCTCTGTCGAATAACGATAAGCAGTTTGTATTACACTGTGATACAGTGAAGGCAAGATGCAATGAAGAAGAAAGCATAATGGCAGGAGAAAATTATCTTTGAATTCATGAAAGAAGGAAATGTTATATTATGATCTGTTGCCATACAGTGTAACAAAAAGGCTTATATATAGTACAAAAATGGGCTTAGGCAAAGAGTGATAAAATCCCAAATAAAAGAAACACACATAGACCATTCATGGTTTATGTTCTTCTAATACCCCCCATAAGCTTGGGGGTAAATGGAGTGTAAGCCAAGCTTAGACATGTTGGAGCAGAAAGGTGTTGTGTCTAACGGTTTTGTAAAGATATCAGCAAGCTGTTGGGAAGAAGAGATGGGGAGAAGGTGGAAGAGTTGTTGTTGTAGTTTCTCACGAACAATATGGAAATCAAGGTCCAGATGTTTGGTTCTTTCATGAAAGGATGAGTCATTTGCAATGTGTCTAGCAGAAGCATTGTCACAATAGATGAGGACAAGTTGTTTGAATTGTATTTGAAGTTTGGTGAGGATGTTGGTGAGCCATTGCATTTCACAAACTGTAGAGGCCATGGAGTGGTATTCAGCTTCTATTGAGCTTCTGGAAACAGTAGCTTGTTTCTTCGATTTCCAGGATACGAGGGAGTCACCAAGATAAATGCAAAAACCTGTTATGGATTTCCTTGTTTCTGGACATGTTGCCCAGTCATAATCAGAAAAAGCTTTGAGTTGAAGAGGAGAATTATTGGGAGAGTAAATGCCTTGTGTTGGGGATGTTTTCAAGTAACGAAGGATACAGAGAGAAGCACTGTAATGTGTTGTTGTTGGTTGATTCATGTGTTGACTGAGTTGTTGCACAACATAGGAAATGTCTGGCCTGGTGTTGAGCAAGTAAATGAGTTGTCCTATGAGTCTTCTGAACTTTGTTGGATCTTGCAGTAAAGTGTCATCTGTGGTTGGATTGCGTGTGTTACATGCCATAGGGGTGGATGCTGGTTTGCAGGCGAGTAACCCAATTTTGTGCAGAAGATCCAGAGTGTATTTGCGCTGGCAGATGTTGATTCTAGAGGCATTTCTAGCTATTTTGAGACCAAGGAAATACTTCAGTGTGCCAAGATCTTTTATATGAAAGTGTTGTTTCAAAATAGTCTTGATGTGTGCTATGTCTTGTAAGTTGTTGCCTGCAAGGAGAAGATCATAAACATAAACGAGAATACAAGTAAAAAATTCAGCAGTTTTGTGAATAAATAAGAAATGGTCTGAAGAACATTGTTTGAAATTGTGTTTGATAAGAACTGTAGAAAGTTTGTAAAACCATTGTCTGCTGGATTGTTTTAATCCATAGATAGATTTATGTAGTTTACAAACTTGACTTGGATTAGTGGTTGTCACACCTTTAGGTACTGTCATGTAAACATCTTAATTCATATCTCCATGTAAAAAAGCATTGTGAACATCTAATTGATGTAAATATAGATTTAAAGATGAAGATAGGGCAAGGATTAACCTGACAGTTGTGAGTTTAGCAACAGGAGAAAAAGTAGAAAAGAAATCAATACTTTGTATTTGCTTAAATCCTTGGGCAACCAACCTGGACTTGTGTCTTTCAATGGTTCCATCTGAGTTTAATTTGGTTTTGTAAATCCACTTGCATCCAATGGCTTTCTTGCCAGGAGTAAGTGTGGTAAGATACCATGTTTTATTAGCAATTAAGGCTTGTATTTCAGTGTGCATAGCTTTGATCCAGTTTGGATCAGTGTGTGCTTGTTTATATGATGTAGGATCACAAGTAGCAGTTATATTTGAAATGAAAGAATGATATGCAGGCGATAAGTGTTTGTATGAAATGTAATTTGATATATCATAGGGAATAGAAGAGTTAATGAATATAAAATCTTGTGAGTAAGCAGGAGCAAATTTGATACGGGTAGATTTCCTTAGAGTGTCACTAGTATCATCATTTGTATCAGTGTCATCATTGTTATCAACAGAATTATTAGTATCATCAGCATTATTAGTATCATGATCAACATTGTTATCACTATTATCAGTATTATTATTACCAGCATTATCAGTATGATTATCAGTATTGATATCAATATTATTATCAGCATTATCAGTTTCAGTATTATTGGGATGATTAGTGGCAGTGTGACCAGGCTCTGATACCATATTACACTGTGATACAGTGAAGGCAAGATGCAATGAAGAAGAAAGCATAATGGCGGGAGAAAATTATCTTTGAATTCATGAAAGAAGGAATTGTTATATTATGATCTGTTGCCATACATTGTAACAAAAAGGCTTATATATAGTACAAAAATGGGCTTAGGCAAAGAGTCATAAAAGCCCAAATAAAAGAAACACACATAGCCCAATCACGGTTTATGTTCTTCTAATAGTTTGCTTCATCATAAAAGATTTTTCAAGACTTAAACTTCAGAGGGAGAAACTCAATTCTATTGATTTATATTTATCATAGATCAAAGTATTGGTTCTCTCTCTTATAGTTATCAATTTTCATCCACTGTGGTGAACCTGCCGGATGTCGAAACTTTCCATCAATAATTCTTTCATCTGCATGCCAAGTCAAGTGTCTTGAATCGGTTTCACTACGATACATGCGTCTAAATCTTGGAATTATAGGAAAATACCATAAGACTTTTGCCAGAGACAACTTTTTCTTATATCGAGGGGCACCGCATTTAGGACACTCATTTAACGATGCATACTCGTTTCAAAACAAAACACAATCTTTTGGACAGGCATGTATCTTGTCATAGCTAATGCCAATAGAGTACAACATCTTTTTGGCCTCATACGTTAGATTGGGAAGAACATTGTCCTCTGGTAGCATATCTTTCATAAGGGATAATAACTCTGTGAAACTTTTATCCGACCATCCATTGCCCGCCTTTAAGTTGTATAACTTTAATACCGCAAACAATCTTGTAAATTTTGTACAACCATTATACAACGATTTCTCTGCATCGTTTACCAACCTCTCGAACATTTTGGGACAATCATTAAGATCTTCTTCAAATGCTTCTGCAATCTCTTTGACTCGATCATAATCGTATGTATCTGTGCAATTATCGTTTGAAGTATAGGTCGTATTATCCCCTGATTCAATATTCTTGTTACTTTTCTCACCATGCATATTCCAACATGTATAACTTCTATCAATTCCATACCGTATTAAATGCGATGCCAACTGAACCACGTCAACCCGACTCCCATAACAACAACCCAAACAAGGACATGTCATTCGATTGGGGTCTTTGGCGTGCACAACAACAAACTTAACGAATTCCGATACCCTATTCTCGTACTCTTTCAATAATCGATTGGAATACATCCATGTCTTATCCATGGTTTTACTAATTAAGCTAAAAAACAACTAATTAGGGCACAAAACGGTATAATGCGTTCTGTCAAAACACAAAGTATACACAGAATGGATATGGAGCAAGAAAACGAAACATATTCATGCAATTTTAGACAAATTCATCATAATACCAGTAATTTGAGGAAGAAATTTACCTCAGATTTACCGAACAACAATGTCGAGAAGTTGAAACGAGAAGGTAAAACTGACGAAAACACAGAGAATGAGCGTTGTACATATAAAACAACATCAAGGATAAGTGATAACATATAAAAAAATTCAAGAAACTTATATGATGCACATGAACAATTCAAGAACTAAGTAATCGATCATTCAAGAAATTCAATTCACAAATGAAACTAAAACCAAAGAAACTCAAGTTATTTTTCAATTCATATTTGAAACATGGAAAATCGAATTCAAAGTAAGTTCTAAACCCCTAAACCAAAATTCGGGCAGCAACTACCTAAATCCAATCATGCTAAATGAAATTAGAATGTATGAATGTACATGAACAATGCGTATTTACAATGGAATTAGAATGAACCGAATGAAACTTGCATGAATGGTATGAATAAAAGAATATTTACAAGTAAGAAACAAGAAAAAACAAGTTAGTATTCAATGTACATGTAAAAAATCAGCATTATATACATTGTACTAAACACACTTAAACTCAAGTAAACGCAATGGTAAACATGATTATCGCTTCACAAACAAAACCGGTAATCCAAAAACGCATGCTATTTGTTCAGTTCAACTTCAAAACACGATAAATCAAGTTCACAACAAGCCATAATCAAACAAACAAACCTCCAGACAATCACATGTAAGAATAAAATAACGACCCGAAATTCAACTCAAATCAATCAAACATCTATCGGAAATACAATGGTATCACAAACTGATTTTCTCATTTAAGTCCAATCCCAAACAATAATCACTATCTCTAACATTTACACTCAAACCAACATCCTCTAATCTTCAATAATGAACTCACAATATCAAAGCCGAATTACAAACAAGCTCAACAACGATATCACAAAACCAAATGTATAAACTCTATTTCAAAATCGATCAACAATGTATATGTACATCCAAAAGCAAACTATGCATCTAAATTTGAAACAGATCACAACCAGAATTAAACAACAATAACTTCATCTATAACAAACAGAATCAGACAACATAACATTTGTATATCGATTGAAACACTTTCTTCAGATTTATAGCGTAACAGTGGAATCAAATTATCACAATCGAACCGAGATTATCACAATCAAACCAACAGATTTCATAGGATAATAGTCTTAACTACCTAAATTCAATAATGCTCAATGAAATTAGAATGTATGAATGTACATGAACAATGCGTATTTACAACGGAATTAGAATGTGCATGAATGATATGAACAAAAGAATATTTACAAGTAAGAAACAAGAAAAAACAAGTTAGTATTCAATGTACATGTAAAAAATCAGCATTATATACATTGTACTAAACACACTTAAACTCAAGTAAACACAACGGTAAACATGACTATCACTTCACAAACAAAACCGAGAATCCAAAAACGCATGCTATTTGTTCAATTCAGCTTCAAATCACTTTCTTCAGATTTGTAGGGTAACCGTGGACACAGTTGAATTCAAATTCAAAATTAATCGACTAAAACAAATCTAGGCAGCCACAATTCAACCGATTACTCAAAATAAAATAAATTTGCTCACTCAAATTCACACAAAAGAAACAACATGCTTCCCCATAAGTTTCTCGGTTATATCTTACGCGGGTAAACGCGGTGATATCAAACCTTCATCGAAACTAGAAAAATATCAATCAGCATAACTTTAACTAAAACAAAAAACACCTTAACATTTAGATGCGCTTTTAAAAAGCGCTTTCTTAAGGTACCCTTTAGAAGCGAATTTTTTTAAGCGAATTTTTTTTCAACCTATAGCAGCGCTTTTTGCTAAAAACGCTTTCATGTAGTGCTTCCAAAACTCATTTTTTCCGTAGTGGAGGCTTCCATCTTTATATTAGAATGTATTATTTACATTAGTAGTTTATTTTTAAATGATGCCTTACTTGTCAAACGTGACAAATTATTATAGAAATGTTTTGTAAAATTTTATAAATAAAAAATATAAGTTAACTAATGGCATTCTCATCGTATATTTTTAATATAAAAATGAGTAGATATCAAAATTGTTTGAATTTGGAACAAATGAATTAATTATTGGGAAATTATGCCAAAGAAACGACTATGTTTATCAAAAGAGCATCAAATTGACTCAAATGAACAAAACATAAGTTTAGGAATTACCGAACAGTTGCATTTAGAATATCACCTAATAGCTTTTGTGTCATTGTTTTTTTCTTTGGAGCAGCTTTGCTCTTCACAGTCAATGGATCACCTACAGCTGACTTCGATGCCCAAATAGGATCGTCCGTACTGCAATATTTTTTTGTAAATTCAGAATGTCATTCATTATTTCCCCATAAACACCTTCCTTTTTTGAAGCTTCTTTGCAAAAAGTAGTAAATGCAGAACAATATGCACCAAACCGAGCTTGCTCAATCATATTAGAATCAACAGTATCATTATAATTCATGTTCAAATATTGAATTTTTGCATCCTTCGTCCATCGCAACAAAGTTAAAGCAGTGGGAATATCATCAATATGTTCTTCCTTCATGACATAAAACATATGAGAACATGGAATCCCACGAGAATCCCATAACTTACACTCACATTGAAGTGTGTCACCGTTATACACAACCTCTATTTAATAGTTGTCACGACAATATTTTGTAAGTTGATAAGTCTTAAATCTGATGCAAACTAATTTTGCCTTAACAATCAATGATCCAACCTTCATTATTTCATTTTTGACTTCTTTGAAAATCTCCGCAATATAAATTTTTGTGGCGTGACTCTCAATCAAACCCAGGTGAGTAGTCATCATAGGTTTTATAAACTTTGATTTAAAATCAAAAACCAGTTCATTGTTTCTATAAGATCTCAAAGCCTGCTCAAAATTGTGCATAAATTCAAAAATGCAGTTTTTCTCCTGACATAACTCTTGATGATTGCATTGACGAATTCACATTGAGACGTAGTTCTTATACGTCCAAAAAACATCTCACGTAGATATACAGTTTCCCATAATGACTTGTTATCGTATGTTTTTTCAACCCAAGTATTTCCTTGAAGTTTGTTTTCTTCAATTAGCTATAACCAAAAATCTTCAAATTGGTCTTTTGTAAAATTAGACTACATAGCTTTTTGAAAACCTTGCAAAAATCTAGAGTTCTTTACATTCAAACCTGCATTCTTATTCAAATGCCAAGCACATAAACAATGTGTCGCATTCGGAAACACTTGTTTTATAGCTACCCTCATCGCCCCATCCCCGTCTGTTACAACTACTTTTGGGTATTTATCTTTCAAGCACTCTAAAAAACACTACAACAACCACTTATACGTCTCTGTCATGTCATCTGACACCAACGCAACACCAAAAATAAATGTCTAAGAGTGATGGTTACACCCTATAAATATAACCAATAGATAGTTGTATTTGTTCTTCTTGTAAGTCGTGTTGAACGCAACCACATCGCCAAAACAAAAAGTCAGATTTACTGCTACCATCAGCCCAAAAAAGAGACTTCATCCATCACTGTTAACGACATATTTAGCATATAACATGGGATCTGTAGATAACTTCACATGTATATAATTTAAAGCAACGACAACGTCACCATATTTAATAGTAGCGCGTATTTTTCTATCAAAATAATTATACAAATCCTTATTTGTAAACACAACACGATCGTATCCATCCTTTTGAGCAACCATGTACCCTATTATATGATAAGTTCTAATTCCATGTGACTAAAGACTGTCAATCTGAGCTCTATATGCTTCTGAAATTTCACGATAAATGGGGGTGTAAGTGTATAAACCTAGTTGGGGTTAATTCATGGTTGTGAGCCAATTCAAAAAACAACACTACATATATATCCTTGTCGGGTTTGTAATGCACATGAAGCCTAGTGGGACATTTAATGCGAGTCGTAGGTCTGTGTTCTCTTTTCCTATCAACCCTCCTAAAGTGTTTCATCTCTCTTAGATCGTGTTTATTGCATACAAACTACCTCATTATTGTTACTTTACTACCCTCAGTCCCTCTTGTCCTAACATCACTTTTCCTAATGGAAATTTTTTTACATTTACCATACTTATAATTAAATTCATTAGCTTCATCAATTGTACCGAATTCCATAACACGAATTTCATCAGCATTAAGAGCATTAATATCCAACTTTCTATCACCTACAACTGCATCTAATTCAACAAAATCTTCGTTGTGACTATTACCATCGTCGTCACCATCATCCAAACTTTGGAACGCATTGGACACCTATTTGCTGTCATCCTTAGCATAGTCCGATTCAACATCAGATGTATCACTATCACGTCATCGAACGTCGTTGGAATCATGAAGGTCATGGTTTTCCATACTAAACCTGAATTAACAAATTTGGTAACACACCAAAAACCCAACCTAAATGACAGTACCTAATTTCTTATTCAAATCAAGAGTTCATAAAATTTATTTCTAGTTTAACACCAAATCTGAATTATAACAATTTTAACACAACAAAATTCAAGGGACCTAATTCAAAGGTAACCACCAAATTTGAAAATACGAAATCATCAAATATTAAATCCATGTAAATAAAACAAAATTCAGGCATAAACCCTAATTCCCAATTTGAAATCGATTTTAACACTTTCATTTATACTTTATTTGAAATCAGTTAATATTAATCATTAATTTCCAACATATAGGACAAATATTTTCGAATTTACCTTTTGGTCGTGTTATGTTTGGTGAGCGATTGAATGAGACATCCTCAAAGGAATAGGGATGAACATGATGAATGTTGTGCTGATATTCGTCTGCAATGTTGGCAAAGAATATGAAACGGAAAAATGGCAGACGAACACGATGAATAATTTCAGGATTGGGAACGAAAAAAATTAGGGATTCAGGTTAGATAGTGAAGATGAATATGATGTTGATGTAGTGAAGAAGGTGGAATTAAAGTTGTTCTAATTAATTTTATTTTAATTGATTTATATTATAACAGTAAGTGAGATAAATGATACAGTATATGTGGCATTTTAAAGTTTAGGCATAATTCTGATTGGTCAGAATGTGACTTCATCAAAAAATTTATTTTAATAACTTTACCATATAATTTTCCTAATAAAAAACACTCTATAAGAGAATTTTCGATTTTAAAGATATTTTCAAAATTTTGAACTGGGGTCTATAAAATATTTAGGATACATTAAGAAATACTCGTAATTAAATATATCACTTATCTGAATGAGATGGAGTTGGGCAAATAATTAATTTGACGACTATTTTAGGTACATGCAGACAAAGCAATTAATCTACCACCAACAGGTTTAATGAATACGACATGTGTTTGGTAATGCGACATAAACTGATTTTATAATACTTATTTTTCTTATCCTCTCTGTATTTTATAAAGTATCAAATTTGTACTGTTTTTTTAAAAACTTTTTTCAGCAGTGAAGAATTTTCAAGAAATATATAAGCTTATAAAGTAAATATTGTTTTAATTAATTTTTTTACATACATGAAAAATATATTTAGAAACAGTTATTGAGACCCATTTCAATCCTTTATAAAAATTGGAAATTTTAAATTAATTTTTTAAAAAATTAAATTTTTATTAATCTCTTACAAAATTTAACCGAATTATATTTGTCTCTCTGATGATTTTTTTTATAAAATTGAATCTTTTTTATTTGTTT
Source organism: Vicia sativa (assembly GCA_021764765.1). Taxonomy (NCBI): domain Eukaryota; kingdom Viridiplantae; phylum Streptophyta; class Magnoliopsida; order Fabales; family Fabaceae; genus Vicia; species Vicia sativa. The sequence goes on along the minus strand of CM038795.1, from coordinate 200,205,468 downwards.
TTGAACCGTGATTGAACTATAATATGTATTATTTTTGCTTAAGTGGACTTATTTTTTTATTTTCAATAATTTTTAAATTAATGTAGTATTCATTTTTATTTATTTTAATTTTAATTAGTAATCATAGAATAGAAAGTTGAAAAAAATAAAAAATGGTTGAACCAAGATCTCTTGATCTATGGGCAACTTGTCCCACCACTAAACTATTGTATTTTTCATTTAGGATTTTATTTTGGTGATACTAGATGTTTTAAATTTTGAAGTTTTATTTTGTTTTTGAGTTTTATTTTGATAATATTAGATGGTTTAGATTTTGAAATTTTTGTTGTTGGTATAATGTTTTAAAATTTGATGGCACTATAATAATTTGAATTTGATAATATATTTATAATGTATACCATACTATTGTAGAATTTTTTTCACTACTTGTATCCTGATACAATAGTATTTTGAAATAGTAATGCATACAGTAGTATTTTGAATTTATAATGACAACTTGCTCCACCACTTTTATCACTAAACCAATATATTTTTCATACATTATAAAGTATTTTGAATTTATAATGACAACTTGCTCCACCACTTTTATCACTAAACCAATATATTTTTCGTATATTATAAAGTATTTTGAATTTATAATGACAACTTGTTCCACCACTTTTATCATTAAACCAATATATTTTTCATACATTACTAGTAACAGATCCGTGCTCCCGTACAGATATACCTGTTAAGTTATTGAACGAATTATAATAAATTAAAAACAATAAAAAAATTGGGTGAATGCTTGATTATAGAGTAGATAAATAGATAGATTTGTTTTGATATTTATAATATTGAATGATAAATATAATTATATAAAAAATTAATGATATTCATTATATAAAAAATTAATAATATTCATGAATTTGTATAGATTAAAATAATTTTGTATAGTAAATTTTTATTCAAATGCATATTGAAAGTAATATTTATCAAAAATAATTTTACGTGAATTTAACTGGTTGTGTCCCGTTATAAATTTATTTAATACGATATAGATTTTATCTTAATATACATGTACATTTGAAATGAGATATTCAATTATAAAATGAATAATAATAATTTAAATTTAATTTGAATATTTGAAAATAAGAATTTTGTGTCTCATATAAAAAATATTAATTAAAATAAAATAGTTATTTTATTGATAGTGTCCCGTGAGAAAAATAATTTTTTTTGAATTTTGTGTCTCAAATAAGTATAATGTTAACTAAATAAAATAAATATTTTGTTCATAGTGATCCGTGAGAAAAATAAAAATTTAAACATGTGCAAATATTTTTTTTTAATAATTATGAATAATTTTGATATTTGAATTTTTTTTAATAATTATGCTAATTCAATTTATTAAAATTGTGAAAATAGAATGAGGAATAGAGTGAGGAATAGAAATGAAGTAGATAATTTTTTAAAATAATATATCCACATTTAATTTACTCTAAAGTCCCGTTTAATTCAAATTAAAGTGTAAAAATGATTAAATTCAAGGGTTAAATAAGTTTTTAGTCCCTATAAATATCTCAAATTTTGTTTTTAGTCCCTCTATTATTTTACTTTAAAGAATGATCCTCCTAAAAATTTAAATTTTAACTTTTGATCCCTCGTGGCAAAATCGTAGCTAAAATGGTCCCTCTTCAGAAGTTGCGACTTCTGAAGAGGAGTCAGAAGTTGAGACTTCTGAAGAGGAGTCAGAAGTTGCAACTTTTGAAGAGGAGTCAGAAATTGAGACTTCTGAAGAGGAGTCAGAAGTTGCAACTTTTGAAGAGGAGTCAGAAATTGAGACTTCTAAAGAGGAGTCAGAAGTTGAGACTTCTGGAGAGGAGTCAGAAGTTGAGACTTCTGGAGAGGAGTCAGAAGTTGAGACTTCTGAAGTTGCAACGTCTGAAGGGAAGAGGAAAGTTTTGAAAAATATAGGTACACGTGTCTTTTGATTGTGAAAGGAGTGAATAAAATATAAGTTTAGGAAGAGACAAAACCATCCTTATTAGCATTTAAAATTAAAAAAAGTGAAAGACAAATTAGGAAAGGTGGTAGACAAATTTGGGAAGGTGGTGGGTCTTTCTTTAAATGCTAGATAGTAGATAAGATACATTATAACAATAGTGATAAATGTTGTCAAATAGTGATAAAAATGGTAGAGCAAGTTGTCAAATAGTGATAAAAGTGGTAGAGGAAGTTGTCATGCATTCATTGATTTAGGGAAGTTATTTTATTTTAGGAATTATATAATTTGCACTCTTTAGTCTTTGTTCGAAAGAATACAATTTAAATATGTTAAAATTAATTTCGTGTCTTTAATAAGTATTTTGCACACATTTATAAATAATAATTTATTTAAAAAAATTTAATGAATACATGATATACCTAATTATTATTTTATATCTGATAAATTAATTATTTTATAATTTTTTTTATTTTTTAAAAGTAAAATAGAATAAAATAAAACCAAATATTCAAGCACACACTCAACTACTCCTGCCTCTATAAATGTGAAGTTTCCACACCAATTTCAACCAACAACCCTTTTGCCTTCATTTCATTTCTTCAATTCATTTCATTTCTTCAATTCATTTCATTCATATCAATATGGCTCAAACAACACCAAATCACACACAAACTGTTTCTGGTTGGGCAGCTCATGATTCTTCTGGCAAGATTACCCCATACACCTTCAAAAGAAGGTAATAATCAAAATTTTCCATGTATTATATTGTATTCTACTAGTACTTTTTTTCAAATTGAAATTAACATATTTGTAATTTGATATATTTTGCAGAGAGAATGGTGTTACGGATGTAACTATCAAGATTTTGTATTGTGGAATTTGTCACACTGATATCCATCATGCAAAAGATGATTGGGGCATTACTATGTACCCCGTTGTTCCCGGGTAACCATATATTTCCTGGATACATTTATAATAATCAATATAAACTCGCACACAGACTTTCAGTCTAGCAATATCGATATTGACCAGTTGATTTATATGGTGATTTTGATTGTGTGTATGTATAGGCATGAGATAACAGGGGTTATCACAAAGGTTGGGAGTGATGTTTCAGGATTCAAAGAAGGAGAAAAAGTTGGTGTGGGATGTTTGGCTGCTTCATGTTTGGATTGTGAGTTTTGCAAAACAGATCAAGAAAATTACTGTGAAAAATTGCAGTTTGTTTACAATGGAATTTTCTGGGATGGTAGCATTACCTATGGTGGCTACTCACAAATGTTGGTTGTAGATTACAGGTATTTTCTATTAATAGCTTTTAAATTATCAATCTAATAAATATATTTATTACATTAAAATAGAATATCCGAGAATTTCTTAAAATAAAGTTAATAGAAAACATAGAGTTTTAAGTCCACCGCAGTGGTTGTTGAAGATGTCTCAGATATATTATTGTGATTTATTGAGCAGTCACATCTCATTTTCTTTCATAGCTAAATAAAAATAAAAACAGTAAAAAATAATAAATGGTCTTCTAATAGAGACAGATTCCGAGTCTTTGATTATTCTATTTATGCTCCATTTTTAAATTACAATTTTATATAGAACATATAGAAAAATAGAGATGGTCAAATAAGTCTGCTACTTAACAAAACATTTTTAAAAATGGCATTATTTATTTTAAAATAAATAGTAAGAATATTTAATATGAAATATTATATTGACTACAACATTATGAATTTTGATGTGAAGATATGTAGTACACATTCCAGAGAGCTTACCAATGGATGCAGCAGCACCATTACTGTGTGCTGGAATAACAGTGTTTAGTCCTTTGAAAGACCACAATTTGGTATCAACACCTGGAAAAAGAATTGGTGTGGTTGGTTTGGGAGGACTTGGTCACATGGCTGTTAAGTTTGGTAAAGCTTTTGGTCACCATGTTACTGTTATAAGCACTTCTCCTTCCAAAGAAGCTGAAGCTAAGGAACGTTTGGGAGCTGATGATTTCATTATCAGCACTAACCCTGAACAATTGCAGGTTTGTAAACTCATATCGGAATTATGTCTGGTGTCAGACATACGTTAATGTTGAGTTTAATGTTATATAATATGATTGTTTCTATGTCACACTTTTGTGTGGTCTAAAATATACTTTATGAATTTGAGTCTTATTAATCCAACTTAGTTAATAATCAATAATCGTAAACACATTTGTGCAGGCTGCAAAGAGAAGCTTAGATTTCATTTTGGACACTGTATCAGCAGATCATGCTCTAATGCCTATCTTAGAATTGCTCAAAGTAACCGGAACCCTATTTCTCGTTGGTGCACCCGACAAGCCGTTACAATTGCCTGCTTTTCCATTGATATTTGGTAAAATTAACATTAATGATCCGAAATTGAATTCTCACGAATCCGAAATTTTGCACATTCACCCAATTGATAACATTGTTTGATCTAGATCAAACAATCAAACAATAAAAATAAAGTAAGATTAGATATTGATCAAACAATCAATGACATACTTATTGCGCGAAAGTGTTAAATTGTCTCCAGAAAACAACCCTAATTCTAGGCCTTTATCATTTAATAAATGCAATATGTTGTTGTTACTTGTTAACGATGGTTTATTAATATATTAACAATTGTTGTGACAGGGAAAAGATCCATAAAAGGTGGGATCATTGGAGGAATAAAAGAGACACAAGAAATGTTGGACGTATGTGGAAAACTGAATATAACATGTGACATTGAGTTAATCAAAGCTGATACAATCAATGAGGCTTTTTCTCGTCTTGTGAAGAATGATGTTCGCTACCGTTTTGTCATTGACATTGCCGATGCTTTTGCTACAACCAAAGATGCCTAAACCCTTTATTTGGGAATGAGTGGTACCTACTTTGTGATTGTGTATTGGTTCTTGCATTGAGACTGAATTCAAAAATCTGCTCCCCACTTTTTCTATTTCTCTACTCCCTGTGTCTCAAAATTCCTCCGTTTTAAAATAACTGTGGTTTTTGCATACAAATTAAGGAATACAATGATCTTGTCATAAAATATTATTCTTTTTATAAAAATAACCTCGTTAATGTATTGGAAGTAGTGTAGAAAATAAAAAGTAAAAGACACAATTAAAAAAAGAATAATCATTACTACATTGAAAAGTGAAAATAATAATCATTTTAAAAACAAATATCTAATTATGGATATTAGTTACTTTTAAAAAAATTCAAATATGTAACATTTGGAGTAGTTGAGGTTGAACAATTAAAAAACGGTTACCTTCCAACTTGTAAGGGTTAGCTTACTGAATTTGAAATGCAATAAATTTTATCTTCCAACTTGTATGATGGGTTAGCTTATTGAATTTGAAATGCAATAAATTTTATCTTCCAACTTGTATGAGTTAGCTTACTGAATTTGAAATGCAATAAATTTTATCTTCCAACTTGTATGGGTTAGCTTATGGAATTTGAAAAGCAATAAATTTTATTGTAGTTTTTTTTATTCTCTCTACATTCAATCTCTCTCATAATTATACTCTTCTTCAATTTGAATTTGAAATGCAAAGCTTATTGAATTTGAAATGCAATAAATTTTATTGTAGTTTTTTTATTCTCTCTCTACATTCAATCTCTCTCATAATTATACTCTTCTTCAATGCATTTATTATTGTTTTTTTAATTAATTTAAATTAATCATGTATAATATTATTAATCATGTATGTTATGATGATTATGATTTCCCATAATCAAAGGTTTTTTTATCCAAAGTTAATACTTCAAAGCTGAAGTCAGTATCTAAGAGAGTTGAAATTGTTGTTGCAAGTTTGAGTGAATGAATACTTAGGATATTAGTTACTTTTAAAAAAAAATCAAATATGTAACATTTGGAGTAGCTATTGAATGGGGTTAAACAATTAAAACTCGGTTACCTTTTGTTGTAGTGAAAATCCACGAACAAGTATTTTTAATTATCGTATCCACAGGGATTGGTGTTGTATCGTAGTCTTTCAATAGTAAAGCGTATTTTAAGATTAAGTAACCAAAGAGTTTGTTTCCTAAACTACTAGTATCATGAATTTCAAGCAAACAACTAAAATGTTCTTTTCAAAGAAGAGTTATGGTTTGGATTCAAGAGAGTTGAAGTTTGTTTTTAATTGATGGAAGCATGTCAAGATTAGTTTCATTAACCTAATTTCATATGTATTCTATTAACCAAGTGATGAACTAGTTTGATGATTGCTATAAATACATATCCTTTCAATCTTGTTGATTTCTCACCAAGATTGTGAGTTTTATCATGTTAATCCTTGAATGATTTCTCACCACAACTATTGACATGATAAACATGAAGCTCAATACTTGTAAACACTAACTAACAAATCTATTCATAGCATTTGTTCATTAGTGGATGAATATCCTAGGTCTACTTTGAAGCATCCTTTTTCAAATAAGATTCAAAGCATAAAAAGATAGAAGAACAAAGATATTCAACATATATTAATCATCAACCATGTTCATACAAAAATAGATTAAAAAATATACATACTAGTTAGATCAACTACCTAGAATCTTGACACAAAAAGAACTTAGCCACTCATTTTCATGGTTGTTTTGCTCACAAGATTGTTGGAGAAGATGATGAACATGGAAGAAATCAAGAAGAACTATGTTTTTCTTTTCTAATTCTATGCCCTAATATTACAACAATGATGATCTATCATGAAGAAGTGACGTTCCCTTTTCAAACACACCAAAAGCCAGCTGGAAAACAGGGAGTTGGTGGCCAAAAAGGTTAAAGCATGGGTCTGTCTTTTTTCTGATTTTCGCAGATCACGCTAAGCCCGGTTACCCGCGCTAAGTGCACTCATGCTGCAACCGTGCTGAGCGCGACCTGAAGCATGCTTCTTCTTCCAAAAATTCATTCAAAATGAATCATCCCAAGAGCTCTTCAAGTCTCCTTGAATCCAAGCTTGAGGGAATCAATATTAAAAACCTACAATTCAAATGTAAACTAAGTTAAATAATATATTATAAACAAAAACTAAATAGAAACATAATCAAACCAAAATACCATAATAAATACTACTAATTAATTAAAAGGCATTGTTAAGGACCACAAAATCATGTACAAAATAGCTACAATTTGGTCCTTAACACCTTTCAACTTGTATGGGTTAGCTTATTGAATTTGAAATGCAATAAATTTTATTGTAGTTTTTTTATTCTCTCTCTACATTCAATCTCTCTCATAATTATACTCTTCTTCAATGTATTTATTTTTGTTTTTTAAATTAATTTAAATTAATCATGTATAATGTTATTAATCATGTATGTTATGATGATTATGATTTCCCGTAATCAAAGGTTTTTTTTCCAAGGTTAATACTTCAAAGCTGAAGTCGGTATCTAAGAGAGTTGAAATTGTTGTTGCAAGTTTGAGTGAATGAATACTTAGGATATTAGTTACTTTTAAAAAAATTCAAATATGTAACATTTGGAGTAGCTGTTGAATGAGGTTGAACAATTAAAACTCGGTTACCTTCCAACTTGTATGGGTTAGCTTATTGAATTTGAAATGAGGTTGAACAATTAGTTACTTTTAAAAAAATTCAAATATGTAACATTTGGAGTAGCTGTTGAATGAGGTTGAACAATTAAAACTCGGTTACCTTCCAACTTGTATGGGTTAGCTTATTGAATTTGAAATGTAATAAATTTTATTGTAGTTTTTTTTATTCTCTCTCTCTACATTCAATCTCTCTCATAATTATACTCTTCTTCAATGTATTTATTTTTGTTTTTTTAATTAATTTAAATTAATCATGTATAATGTTATTAATCATGTATGTTATGATGATTATGATTTCCCGTAATCAAAAGTTTTTTTTTCCAAAATTAATACTTCAAAGCTGAAATCAATATCTAAGAGAGTTGAAATTGTTGTTGCAAGTTTGAGTGAATGAATACTTATGATATTAATTACTTTAAAAAAAATTCAAATATGTAACATTTGGAGTAGCTGTTGAATGAGGTTGAACAATTAAAACTCGGTTACCTTCCAACTTGTATGGATTAGCTTATTGAATTTGAAATGCAATAAATTTTATTGTAGTTTTTTTATTCTCTCTCTACATTCAATCTCTCTCATAATTATACTCTACTTCAATGTATTTATTTTATTTTTTTTAATTAATTTAAATTAATCATGTATAATGTTATTAATCATGTATGTTATGATGATTATGATTTCCCGTAATCAAAGGCTTTTTTCCCAAGGTTAATACTTCAAAGCTGAAGTCAGTATCTAAGAGAGTTGAAATTGTTGTTGCAAGTTTGAGTGAATGAATACTTAGGTGTGACTCAGAGCCACACTTATATATATAAAAGACAATTAGAGTCATTCATTGTGGAATCTAGAGGATTGTTAGATGTAGATCAATAATCGAAATGAGAAAATATAGGTCATACTCCAATGTAATTCTCTAGAATAGAAGTTCCCTTTTGGTCATCCCATAACAATTGCACTCAAGTCTTTGCTATCAACTATGGAGTAAGGAATGTTGATGTAGAAGTATTTGAGACTGATCATATGACTCTGAGTCACGTTGTATAGAGAAGACAATTATAATTTGGCGTGAAGTGTAGAGGATCGTTAGATATAAATCAACAACCGAGATGAGGAAAGAGGTCATGCTCCAATATGATACTCCAAAATAGAGGTGCCCATTTGGCCATCTAAGAATAGTTGCACTCAGGTCCTCGCCATCATATATGGAATATATGGAGTAAGGAATATTGATGATGAAGTACTTGAGACATGTCCAATAGTAACTAACTTATAAATTTGTTGGGGATGTGCTCCCTAGAAGAGATGAAGCCCTATGGAGGCATTGCAAGAGTGAAGTTCATATTAGGAACATGCACGTTTAATGCTCATAAAGAAGATATATTATTGCTTCGACAAAGACTTGTGCATCGACACATATAGGGTAGGGAGGTGTCACACATAAATATACTCGAGTTTCAAAAGTTGAGGAGGTACATGATCCAATGGAGGTATCTGCTCATGTGGACGCACCCACTCTAGTGGATGTGCTTGCTCTAGTGGATGCGTAGGTTGTGATGGATCTGGCTACTGAGGAGGTTATTTTGGATGATTCAGTGATAAATGTCGATTTATAGTTATTTTGTATATATAGTTTTGTGGCACTTATAAAATATTTTTGTTAATATACTTTGAATAAACCCCACTTTGTGTATAAATAAGTTTATTTTATGTATAGTCGATTTTTTGTGTAAATATTACACCGTTTGATAATTTCAATGTCTTTTTATAGGCGGTGTTGCATGTTTGGAGCATTGAGCAATACAATATCGAAGGCACAACTTCAAAGATACAATTTTGGAAGAAAATAAAGACCTAGCCCACTAAGCCCATCTTGTAGCGCGCTACATGAGTTTTGGATTTAGCAGAGACTTTTTTTTTCTGAGCCCGCTTTGTGCGCTTTAGGCGGTTTAACATGTAATTTTAAGAGCATCCCGTTTAGCGCAGTCTGCTGTTTTTATTTTTGTGTAAATAGAATTTCATTCATTTTTAGGGATATGTTTTCGGTAGTTTTTTTTTATCTCAATTCATCACCGACCATTTTTATGTAGAGAGAAGCTAAAAACAACAATGAAGCTTGTGTATAGATGATCCGGAGTCGAATTTCTCATCCACCGGAGCTGACAACCCATGAGATGTTTGATTCTTCATCATTCTTCTCTTTGTAAGCTTCATTTCTTGGGGTTTGTTTGTACGTATATTTGTTATGTATGTATATTTATTGTCCATGGTGCTGTATAAACCTCTTATATAAATCATTGTTGATGTCTTCCTTAATCTTTTAGCTTTATGTTTGGATTTGTGTTGTTATAGATATATAAATCACAAATATTGATTTAGGAAGGATATCTATTCGTTTCTAGATTCTAGAGATATATTTAGAGCTAATATTCACTGCGGGTATCGAAGCTTAATGCCTCAGTGTTGTTTGAGTTGTGCGAGACATTGGCGACGCGAGTAATACAATTGTTCTCGTAACTATATTTTCTCGTTTCAGGATCATAGTGTAGATCAATAATCGAAGCGAGAAAATATAGGTCATACTCCAATGTGAAATCGTAGGTGTCTAAAAAATTGACACTGATGCGAGAGATACATGAGGATTTTGACGAGTATGGTAGGTTGAGTATAATTGATCGATATGTTTAAATTTGTGACAAGTAGTTTATATTCACTCCTGATAAGTTTCTCCTCTATTAAGAATGTATTTATTTTCTTGTTCATATCTCTTACCTTTAACCCATTTTACCCTAAGCTCAGAAACGCAGAAACTGTTGAATAATATTCTCTCCGTCGCCCTAATCTCTATGGAGACGATAATTTTCCCCAGATAAATACTTCCTTTCTCTTGCTCTTGCCGCTTTACTACAGTTCAAACAGTCGGTGGATGAGGAGGCTATGGCTAATAGGATATTTTAAGCACGTCATATACATGATATTGCAAGGCGAGGTATATATTTTATTTTATTTTTTATGGAAAAATTTTCATAACAGATTGATGTGTAATATACTTTGTTTTTTACAGGAGCGTGCGACGGTGAAGGTCGCATCCCATAGTTAGAAGTTGAAGAACTTTTCAGAGGTTGGTGACATCCCTAAGGAGATAAGATGTATTATGAGATATTGTCATCTGCTGGAGTTCTCTTAGTGATCCTTGACCATGATTAACGCCTCCCTTCTATCAGCTTTTGTTGAGAGGTGGCATCCAATACATCATTTTTTCATATTTCATCTAGGGATATGACCATCATATTGGATAGTGTCGACACCTTATTTCACATTATGATCACTGGTACATTCTTCACCCTCCTCATATTATCCAATCGACGGTGTTGCGCATGGTCATGAATGATTTAGAGGCATATGAAGGAAGTTACTAGAGGAGTTTGACAATAACTAAGGATTTAACCTCCGAATGTCTTGGTTGAGGACATTGTACGAGGAGCTGGTGGAGGCTCATAGGTATGAGCCTGCCGTTAGGGTGTACATGCTACATCTGATGACATGTACTCTCTTTATGGACAAGTCTGGTGTTTACATCGATGTTTGCTACTTATCTATATGTAGTACACTAGAAACTTCATGTTGGGCTCGGGGAGTAACTACGTTCACCATGCTGTACACAACACTTTGAGTTGCTTCTCAGCCTGAGACCAAACAACTAGATGGTTATCTGAGTCTATTCCAGGTATACTAGAATTTATTTGAGTATCTGGTTATCTGGAGTTTATCAATTTATTTGAGTCACTACGCCAAAGTTGAGTTTTGGAAGCACATCAAAGAAAGCGCTTTTAGAAAAAAGCGTTGTTGTAGGTTTTAAAAAAAAGCGCTTTTAAAGGTTACCTTAAGAAAACGCTTTTCAAAAGCGCTGCTAAAGGTTAACCTTAGAAATCGCTTTTTAAAAGTGCTGCTAAAGTTGGCCTTTAGAAAACGCTTTTAAAAGCGCTGCTATAGGCATATGAAATGAAAGCGCTTTCTAAGGAAAAAACGCTGCTAAAGCTGGCCTTTAGAAGGCGCTTTTAAAAGCGCTTTCGTAGATAATTTTATAATTAAAATTAATAAACCCTAAACTAACAAAAAACGATTTCATTTCTCAGTTTCTCAGTTTCCACGCGACCACCCCTATTCATCATCTTCTTCTTCTTTTGTTCTCTGTGATTCTTCAATCTTCCATCTTCATCATTCTTACCTCTTCATCGTTCTCACCGGAAACTCGCCGTTCCCAATTGTGTTCATCGTTCTCACCAAAAACTCCAGCTGCTGCTACACCTTCTCGTCTCCAAACTCTCTTCGTTCTCGCGTCCGTCACTGCCTCAACATTTGCAGCTTCTTCATGTGGTAAACATATTCACTTTCATCGTTTTAGTTGATTAAATTCCAAGTTTTGATTGATTGTTTATGATTGTGATGATTTAGTTGACTAGAATCATGTTGAGGTTGTGATGATTAGAGCCGATTTTGTATTTGTAGGTTTTAGACTTTGTTTATTGTTTCTGTTCTGCAAATTAAAAAAAAATAATTTGATTTTGAAAACAAATTCCTTATGGGATTTGATGGGATATTGTGAGATGAGAGAAGAGTTTTGGCAGCACATCAAAGAAAGCGCTTTTAGAAAAAAGCGTTGCTGTAGGTTTTAAAAAAAAAAGCGCTTAAAAAAAGAGCTTTAAAAGGTTACCTTAAGAAAACGCTTTTCAAAAGCGCTGCTAAAGGTTAACCTTAGAAAGCGCTTTTTAAAAGTGCTGCTAAAGCTGGCCTTTAGAAAGCGCTTTTAAAAGCGCTGCTATAGGCATATGAAATGAAAGCGCTTTCTAAGGAAAAAGCGCTGCTAAAGCTGGCCTTTAGAAGGCGCTTTTAAAAGCGCTCTCGTAGATAATTTTATAATTAAAATTAATAAACCCTAAACTAACAAAACACGATTTCATTTCTCAGTTTCCACGCGACCACCCCTATTCATCATCTTCTTCTTCTTCTATCGTTCTCTGTGATTCTTCAATCTTCCATCTTCATCATTCTTACCTTTTCATCGTTCTCACCGAAAACTCGCCGTTCCCAATTGTGTTCATCGTTCTCACAAAAAACTCCAGCTGCTGCTACTCCTTCTCGTCTCCAGACTCTCTCCGTTCTCGCGTTCGTTGTGACACCCCGAAAATAATTCGGTAATTAAGTAATTATGATTTTTAATTATTAAATTAATTGAGAACATAATTTATTTAATATATTGAATTATTGAGATTAATTATGGATTTATTGGATGTATGTTGAGTAAAGTGGGGTGTGAGGAGTAAAAGACTCTACTCACATTAATTGATTTATTTAATTTATGTTAAAAGAAATAAAAGGAATTAAATAAGAAAAAGAGGAAAAATAGAATCATTTTCTTTGGAGAAACAAGATACGTGAAGTGAGAAGAGAAGGAAAGAAGGAAAAAGACCTAGAAGTGTCAGATTTCCAAGAACCCACAAGGTAAGGGGTGATTTTGATTGGTTATTACATATTATCGGTTTGGATGTTAATATTATAGATCATAGCATGCTAGGAAATCTATGTTTAGGAATCCCTAGGTTTCTATGGATGTATACCTAATTGTGTCAGATGGTGTCAGACGGTGTCAGATAGTGTCAGATGATGGACTGAAATCAATTAGGGTGTCAGTAGATGAAAAGAGATGATGAAAATATGTTGTTTGATGTGATAGATGATGCAAAATGATGTGTTTTAGTGTTTCCCATGTTGGAGTTCGTATGGGTACAAATGGGTTTGATTGAAAATGAAAGGATGCTGTCAAAAGTGCAGAAAATGACATTTTAAAACGTGGGAACCGGTTCCTGTATGGGTAGGAACCGGGTTGCCCTTTGAAAATTTATAAAAACCTGAAAAATACACGTAGGAACCGGTTCCTGTATGGGTAGGAACCGGGTTCCCATACATTTTTCCAGAAGCGCCTTTTTGAACTTCTGCAGGAACCGGTTCCTGTATAGGTAGGAACCGGTTCGCTTATTTTAAAAATTCTAAAACTTCAAAATTCATAACTTTCAAACCGTAAGTCCGTTTTGGCGCGTTTTGGACGTTATTTCCTAAATTTAATGCTCTACCTTATGAAATGAAAATATTTTAGAAAACTTGAAATTATTTTGGGAAGGGGTTGAATTTCGAAATAAATGATTATTAACTGACACATAAAGATGTATGTGTAGTAGAGGAACTTTGGTGATGAGGACACTGGTAATGTGTAGATGTAATAGCATGTTTATGCTGATGTTAGATGTATGCATGATTGGTTGATATATCATGTTGGTTGGTTTGCATGTTTATGCTGATGTTAGATGTATGCATGATTGGTTGATATATCATGTTGATTGTTGTGATTCAGTTATGTTAAATGAATGTGTACATAGGCGATTGATGTTGCATGCTAGTGATGTGCGTGCATTTGCATTGTTTGGTGAAGTTAATTCCCATTGTGCGGAATTTGACTTGGATTGCCGATAACCGATACAGTGAGGATGGGTGGTTAGCGGATTCGTGTCCAGTGGTTATGGACGAATCGATGGTACATATCCGGTTGATGATGGATCGGTGTTGGGTGACTTAGTCACGAGTCGGTACCGCATGCATTGAGTCGCATTGTATTTGTATGAAGTGGTAACATGTTAGGATGTCTTCCATGTTACTCTTCGTTGATTGTTATGATTAAGCATGATGAATATGGTTGTGTGTGTGAATCAATTTATGTTAAGTGGGTGAAATAATATGACGTGATATATTATTGATTGAAAGACTTATAATATGCTTTAATTATGAGAAGTCTCACCCTTACTTTACCATTTCGATTAAATTAGCGGTGAGGAGTCGGTGAGGATGACTCTAGAGCTTATCTTTTAGTCCGTGTGTCGTTGTCATGCTCGATTAGATTGTAACACTGGGAACGCTTAGTTAAGAGAATCATTACTGTTTAATTATTCTGGATTTGAATTCCTTGAGAACCTTGATGTTTTATTAAATTTTGATTTTGGTATTTCCGCTGTGTAAGACATGGTCTTATAATGATTGAATTTTGGATGATGATCCTCAGTGTAGCATGGCTACTGTTTGAATGAAGTTTTGATTTAATTATTAATTGTGACATCCCTTGTTATACCGTGTTAACTCTGATTTAAAGCTGATATAGATATTAATTTAATCGATATATTCAGGGTATTTAGATGGGGTGTTACATTCGTCACTGCCTCAACATTTTCAGCTTCTTCATGTGGTAAACATATTCACTTTCGTCGTTTTAGTTGATTAAATTCCCAGTTTTGATTGATTGTTTGAGATTGTGATGATTTAGTTGATTAGAATCATGTTGAGGTTGTGATGATTAGAACTGATTTTGTATTTGTAGGTTTTAGACTTTGTTTGTTGTTTCTGTTCTACAAATTAAAAAAAACAATTTGATTTTGAAAACAAATTCCTTATGGGATTTAATGGGATATTGTGAGATGAGTGAAGAGGTTTGTGTAAATGTATCTAGTTGTTGTTGTTCTCCATGTGTTTGATAAAATGATTGACTTAAAATTATTTGTGTTACTAAACCACTGTTTTTGAAGGAATGATAGTTGAATGTTTGTGATGATATGATATTGTTTTAGAAATTGAATCAAATTAAATTTTTTATTCAATCAATTCGTTGAGGCGTGTAACTCATTGTATAGTTTTGGTTATTTGAATGGTTTGATTTTGTTTTTGTTGGGTTTGAGACTGTTTAAAAGTGTTGAACCATGATATATATATATATATATATATATATATATATATATATATAGGTTTTGTTGGATTGATGTTTGGGTTGGTTTTTTTAAGACATTAGTGGAAACAGTGATGATTTAGTGGTTTTAGAAAATTGACTGTAGATTTGTTTTTAAAGTTTTAGAGAGGTTTTGGGTTTAAATTTAAACTCTCAATCTTATATTCATCGGGTTTATAAAACTTGGGTAATCTTGTGTTTTGGGTTTAAAGAGAGGTGTTGCGATTATAGGTGTTTGTAGAAGGTCATTCGATATTGATGTACTAGTATTTGTTTAAGAAGTGATTGAGAGTTTTGAGATGATCCTGGCCGAAATTAGGCTGTAACCATAAATAGTTGGTTGATTTAAGTAGTTAGAGAGAGGTTATTTCATAATTTTATAATAGAAATATCTATTATTTTCATTATATTTACCGTGAATCACATGCTTGTTGATACTTGTGAATTGTTTTAACAATTTTTCACTAGGGACACTCTTTTTTTACCTTTTAAAGTAGGTTTGTTTCTTATATGTGATCTACTCTTTTTATGAATATATGGAGTCACTTGAAAATACAGATTATTATGGAATCCTGATCTATGGGAATGTTGAAGACGAATTATCGTTGTTTGATTTGTAGCTCATTTTGAATTTGGTTTATCATGTTATAAACTAGAATGGTTTGTCAACACTTTGCTTGAAAGTCCAGTTTCGAATTGGTGCTATATACGCCCAAATTTTCGAGTTTGTAATGACATTTTGCATTTGTGTTAAGTCCTGAAAACTACGGGCTTATGATTGTGTTAACATACTAGTCTCACCTTAATTTCACTTGAAATCGTGAAGTTTGATTTCTAGTTAGTTTCGAGTTCTTTTCTCCTCACAATTCCATTCTACTTCCGATTTCTATTTTAATCTTAATTCATTAGCTCCATATTGTTTTAATTAATTTGTGCATTTTTATTAAATTGGATTAGTTTACTAGCTCGTGAGATAATTTTGTGATAACTCTGTGGAATGAACTAGCTTGTTGTTTTTGTTGCAGTGAAGGACGTTGTGTTGGAATTAAAGCCGCTTCTGATAAGAACAAGCTTTAGGTTGCTGTTCGGTAAATCCGAGGTAAATTTCTTCCTCAAATTACTAGTATTGTGATGAATTTGTCTGAAATTGCGTGAATATGTTGCATTTTCTTGCTCTGGAGCCATACCGTGTATACTTTGCATTTTGACAGAAACACATTATACTATTTTGTATCCTAATTAGTTGTTTTTGTTTAGCTTAATTAGTAAAACCATAGATAAGACATGGATGTATTCCAATCGATTGTCGAAAGAGTACGAGAATGGGGTATCGGAATTCATTAAGTTTGTTATTGCGCACGCCAAAGACCCCAGTCGAATGACATGTCCTTGTTTGTGTTGCTGTTATGGGAGTCAGGTTGATGCGGTTTAGTTGGCATCACATTTAATCCAGTATGGAACTGATAGAAGTTATACATGTTGGAATATGCATCGTGAGAAAAGTAACGGGAATGTTGAATCGGGGGATAATAGGACCTATGCTTCAAATGACAATTGCACAGATACATACGATTAGGATCGAGTCGAAGAGATTGCAGAAGCGCTTGAAGAAGATCTTAATGATTGTCCCAAAATGTTCGAGAGGTTGGTAAGCGATGCAGAGAAACCGTTGTATAATGGTTGTACAAAATTCATAAGATTTTTTACGGTATTAAAGTTGTACAACTTAAAGGTGGGCAATGGATTTTCTATAAGGATTACCGTGGAGCCTTTTAAGTGGTAACTCGACATTCAGAAATCGGTGCATTATCTGCATGATGCATTTGAATTTTCCTCTTCCAACAGTATTAGGAAATCATATACTCTTTGCATTAAAACATTAAAAAAATCATGCATATCATATTCATGCATTGGCTTCGGCTAGTTTCCCTTTGCAGGATTTTTCCCCAGCGAAAACTGGAAATATCCTTATAAGGATCAAAATTGAAGGATTAGTTCTCATACGACATAATTATCCTTTTTTCTCCAGCACAAGTTATATACTTGTATGGATATTAAAAACTGATGGTTTCTTCAATCGAGACTTCTTCCCCAGCAAAACAGTTGTCTTTCAATGGACTCTAATGCCAGCAAAATTATCAATAGGGAATCCCCAATGAAGATGTCCACATGGTTTTCTTATGGAGTTTCCCTAGTGAAGCATAATTTACTCCCAAGTGAGTCTCCTTCAGAAAGGATTACTACAACATTATTCAGGGTATTTTCCAAGGTTCTTTCAGACAAGAATCTTCTCAGCAAATTCTAGTGGCAGTCACTTCTGCAATTTGTTTCTCTGAGCTGTTCTCAGAAGACCCCGTCAAACTTCTGGTGTATTTATTTCCCCAGTAAGTTTTCAAATACTCAATAGATAAATGTCCACCATGTAGGATGTTTATTCAATCTCAAGATATTTCGCCAACTCGGAAGTTGATCCACATATCTATTTGCTATAATGCATTGTCTGTACATTGCCAGCAAATTGAAGCTCATTACCATAGAAGTTTTTCAGTCGCAGGTGCTGAATCTGATTCTTCTATCACCAGTAAAGATATCTGCATATAGGTTAAATATCTTGTCAACTCGGAAGTTTTTCAACATGTCTTTACATGTTCATTGAGATTTCATCAGCAGAAATGTCGGAAACAAAGATTTACCGACTTCATAAACATCTATATCACACCAGTGTGCTGGATATTGATTTGTTTATCCCCAGAGAAGTGTATTCTCGGGTGCGCTACTGAATTTGTTCTACTTGTAACTCGGAAATTACATGGTCAAGACATTCAGCATGTCATGGCTCCTCGCACCTTCGTGCACAATAATTTTGATATTGTTCTAGCCATATATCTTCATTAAGGTCTGCGGGTATTCCTTAACTCTTCGAGATTTTTCTGACAAATTCTCGATCACATCTTCGTTAAAGTCTGCGGGTATTCTTTAACTCTTTGGGATCTTCAGACAATTTCTCAAACCAAATCTTCTTTGGGATCTTTAGATAATTTCTCAATTATCTACTTTGGGATCTTCAGACAATTTCTCAATTATCTTCTTTGGGATCTTCAGACAATTTCTCAATTATATCTTCGTTAAAGTCTGCAGGTATTCTTTAACTCTTTGGGTTTTTCTGACAAATCCTCCGCCATATCATCAATAAAGTCTTCTGATATGCTATTTTTTCTTTTCGCTTGAGAAGTTTGGTTTCCTTCTCATAGCATTTTCATTAAGACATCTTGAGATGGCTTAATTTATTGTTATTTTTTCTTTTCGATTGAGAAGTCCGGTTTCCTTCTCATAGCATTTTCGTTATGACATCATGAGATGGCTTAATCTATTGTTTTGTTTTTCGCTTGAGAAGTTCAGTTTCCTTCTCATAGCATTTTCGTTAAAGACATCCTGAGATGGCTTAATCTATTGTTTTTCTTTTTGCTTGAGAAGTACGGTTTTTCTTCTCAAAGCATTTTCATTAAGGCATCATTGAGATGACTTAATTTATCTTATTTATTTTCACTTAAGAAGTGCGGTTCGCTTCTCTAAACATTTTCGTTAAAGCATTATTGGGATGACTTAATTTATCTTATTTCTTTTCACTTAAGAAGTGTGGTTCGCTTCTCATAGCATTTTCATTAAAACTTGATATTTATTGCTCATTTTGGTTACTCAGTTATCCCTAGTGTTGTTGAGATCTCCTCATATTTCTCGATTATTCTTAAGACATTTTGCTTAACAAGTGTATTCTCCTCATTCGGTGATATTCATTTGTATCCGTATATTCTCCTCGAATGTTCAAAAGTCTCTTCTCACTTATCTTTTGGTCGAGATTTTATCGATCATTTTTCCATCGTAGGAATAATTTTGAATTTCTTTGGTATTGTTCCTTCATTACAAGCTTGAATCAATTAGGTTTCATCTAATCTCTTTTGTGTTTATGTTAATCAGATTTGCCTTGTCTTGTTTAAATTGATTTTTGGCATAAAGGATGGGATTGTGATCAAGACACCTTATGTTTCTACCATTAAGATGAATCATGATTTGTTTTGAATTTAAGATTCACTTTATTTGATTTAAGGGTTCGTTGCAGATACATGAGCGTTCGTTCTTCTTCTTTGAAGTTTGATTTAGAACCATGATTCGATTGGTATCATTCAAGTACTAATCCAAGAGCCTTTCAAGTTTCATTAAGGATCATTCAACATGGCAAAATTCACACAAAATGTAGATGTTTTTCTTATATATATTTCTTTCAAGATTCAACTCTTTTTTCTTTTTACAAGCATTATGGAAAATAAGCAAAAAAAATACATAGTCATGATTAAACACATAGTCATTATTTCATTCAAATTCCAAGAGTGCATACATTACGAGCAGGCGGATTACATCATAGTTACAAAGTTGTACAAGTTCAAAATACCAAAGTTTTACAAATTTAACAAGGTTCCAAACAATTGCTAGCCTATCTTCTACAAGAACCTAACTAAAAGAATTCTAAGTCCTAATTTGGCTAGCGAGGTCCTCATGTTCCCTTCAAGATGCATTATTTTTTTCTTCTCCAAGCTCCTCCAAATTATGCTAAGACTTTCCATCTCTATGCCATCAGCCATACATGAAAATAAAGAAAGGAATGGTTAGCAAACAGTTGGCAGCATTAAATACACAAGGTTTTACATAATTTCTTTTAGGATCTCATCATTAGGGATTATGGCAAGAATCATAGTACAGGGAGAATTTTCAAGTCATGTTTAAGCAACAAGTAAAGCCTCATACAATTGGAATTATATTCCGATCATTGGCCTAGGGTCTCTTTACAAATCACAACAAAAGTTGGTTCACAAAGAGAAGAAAACTCAGAAGCACTCGTCATGGTTAATAGAATAATGCGGAATTTATATCAGCCTCATACAAAATCCAAGTTTTGAATCATTAGCTAAAAGCAGGCCTATTGAAAATCACAAACAATACGGTTCACAGAGGAGGTGAGAAAAGCAAAAGGCAGCAAGTATATTTCAGTGTGACATCATAGCAGAAAAATGACAAATCCAGCAAACCATTAACAAGTACAAAAAACCAGATTTCCAGCCCACGAAAGCATAGCATATTAGAAATAAGAGGCAGCCCAATAGGACATCACAGGCCAAGTTATCCAAAGATCAGAAGACCTAAGCAGTAGAAAAAAACCCTAATTTTGTCACTATAAAAGCATTAAAACACAGATTTCGAGAGGAGGACCTTTGTTCACAGAATAGAGAAACGACACAAACCCTAACCTCAGAAGTCAAAACCCTAATCTTAGAAAAAACCCTAAGTTTAGTTCATCATTTCCCTACCCTATAATCCCTTCAGAACCAAAAAATCAAAGTACAAGAAGAAGAAACACGATCAAACCGTAAGTCAGAGAAGGAGAAAAGAAAGATCTCCCGAAGAGGTTGAGCTCGCGATTTCCGGCCTTCATGTTTCCTTTCCCTTTCCTTATTAACGTTTTCTGCATCATCATCATCATCGTTCCCTTCACGGACTAGGGTTAGGGTTTCATTCACCCCTTTTCAGATCCCAGCAAAACTAAGCCACACCTGCAAAAACCAAACACGGATTAACAACCACGAGAGAGAGAGACGAAGAGATTGATGGAATAAAATTGGAATTCTGGACCAAGCCGCTGCTGTCGCTGTCGTTAGGTGATTTCCGGCGAGGCCGTGTCTCCCTGTTCCGGCGACCAGAAGTTAGAGAGAGGCGAGAGAATTATTTTTTAGAGAGAGAAAGCTACGTGAGAATATGAGTGTTTGTTTGTTCCTTTTTTTAATTCTTTTTTTAATTAATTTTACTTTATTATGTTAATATGGCTTAAGGGTTGGTTTAGCATGGTGGTGACACTTGTCATCACCCCTAATTAAAATAAAAATTAATTAAAGGTTTTAATTAATTATTGTATGCTGGCCATATACTGCCACACATTCCCTATGTATCACCGTCCGATTGCCATGAGTATTGTTGGTTTCTTGATCAAGTGGCCAGATCTGGCTCCCATGATGCACCCTTCTCTGGGCTCTACGCTGGATTTCTCTTGAAGCTTATTTGGGCCCTTTATTTGGGCTTGGACTCTATCTCTGGATTTCTTTTCACCCCCCAAATCTGCTGCATACAGGCTATTTCTAAACTTAATCATTATTATTTATTTATTTGCAAATAAACTGTGATAATTTGTATTAAATAATTATTAGTCATTGATAATTTTTATTCGACAATTTCCGATTAAACTATTAGTCGATTTTATCAAATAAATAAGATCTAGTCTAACAATTATTTAAATTTTTAATTGTATTGTTTGATAATTATTTATCTGCTTTATACGCTTGTACGATTTATTTACCATTGTACACTTCACACACGATTAATCTAAAACGACTCCGATTTTTTTTGATTGGCTCATAAGCCAATTTCCTAAAGGGTCTCATAGTTGGGGATGAGCATGACTATCCTCACAAGATTAATTAAAGCTCTTGCTGCTTTAATTAATCATAACCCAAATAATTATTGGTCCATAAACCAATTTTCCATGCATCAGGGTCTCATAGTTGGGGGATAGGAGCACCTATCCTCACGAGATTAATTAAGTCCATATACTTAATTAATCATAACCCGATTCCATTTCTCCTTTCCTCGCGTACCAAACTTCAAAACACTTTCAAAAAATCAAATTAATTAATTGAACTTGTTTTCTAAATTAATTTTCATAAAAAAAAAAGAATATTTGGATGGGGTTTGTTTAAATTGTTAGATGATAGCCTAATGATTTAAAAAAATTTGAAGTTTTTTAGGTTGTTAGATGATAGCCTAATAAGCTAAAAAACTTCTACCCATGTTTTAGTAAACAAAAAAAATAGTGTTGTGGCATTCAGTTAAATTGTTGGGTGATAGCCCGACGGTTTTATTGAATTTAAATTATTTGGGTCGTTAGATGATAGTCTTATGACTTAAATACTTTTATTCACACTCTTAATAAACGTGAACTTTGCTTCACCTCACCCTTTTTCATAATAAAGATTTTGGATGAGAGATGATTGATTGAACTTGCTCTTCAATTTCGAGTACTTGAATCATTAGATGATAGCCTAATGTTTCAGTACTTGTCATCCACAACTTAAAATCAACTCAACTCACTCAAATTCTTTTATCGCTCATACGCGATCATCAAACTCTTTTCTTACAATGAGTGTGCAATAGCCATTTCAAACACGAACGAGGACTTAAGCTTTTCAAACAAACTAAACAGGTCCAAATTCAAGCATTTGAAATGTCTAATGCACGATTTCTCTTATAAAATCAACACAACCAATCAAGACCTTTTTAAGAGGAACTACAGAGTTTTGACTTTCCTATTGCACGAGGGAATACGTAGACACAAGGTTTTGAAACCGCGACAAACTCAAAATAATAATAAACAAACCCTTTTTTTCTTTTCTTATTTCTTATTTCTTATTCATAACTTAGAAATCAGTAATAAACACACACAAACACTTAGAACTAAATGGGTTCCATCGAGTACGATGGATGTAAGGGGTACTAATACCTTCCCCTTGCATAACCGACTCCCGAATTCACATCTTTTGGTCACGTAGACCGCCTTATCCAAATTTCTTGAGTTTTATCTATATTTCCCCGTTCTTTTTAGAACAAATAAAATTAGGTGGCGACTTCATTGTTTTTAAAATAACCGATGAAAAAAACCAGTCATCACAATGAGCTATGATAAGATACATGTCTGTCCAAAAGATTGCGCTTTGTTTCGAAACTAGTATGAATCGTTAAATGAGTGTCCTAAATGCGGTGCCCCTCGATATAAGAAAAACTTGCTTCCGACAAAATTCTTATGGTGTTTTCCTATAATTCCGAGATTTAGACGGATGTATCGTAGTGAAACCGATTCAAGACACTTGACTTGGCATGCAGATGAAAGAATTATTGATAGAAAGTTTCGACATCCGGAAGATTCACCATAGTGGATGAAAATTGATAATGATTATCCTAAATTTGGAAAAGAAGCAAGAAACCTTCCCTTGACATCGTCTACTGATGGAATGAACCCACATGGTATTCAAAGTATCTCACATAGCTCATGGCCTGTGATTCTTATGATTTATAACCTACCTCTGTGGCTATGTATGAAGCGTAAGTACATGATGTTATCTATGTTAATTTATAGGCCTAAACAACCAGGAAATGACATAGACGTATACTTGGAACCTTTAATCGAAGATTTGAAGATTTTGTGGGAGAACAGTGTGGAGGATTATGATGGGTATAGGAAATAAAGTTTCAACTTGAGGGCGATGTTGTTTGGAACAATTAACGATTTTCCACCATACGAAAGTATATCTGGGTATAGCATTAAAGGTGAAAAAGCATGTCCTTCCCGTGAAGATGGAACCGATACGACGCGATTGAAACTTTGTCATAAGAATGCCTTTCTCGGTCATCATAGATTCTTAAATTCTAAACACCAATATCGTGGATGGAGTAAAGTGTTCAACGAAGATATCGAACAACGTAGAGCTCCGTATGGATTGACAGGTGATCAAATTTTTGAAAAGGTGAAAGATGTGAGTATTCAGTTTGACAAGCCTTTTGCACATAAATTGTCACAAGTGGGTGGAAGAAGAGGTCTATTTTTTTTTGAATTGTCATATTGGAAACCTTTGTACGTAATAAGAACTGGATTGGGACCCGTGAAGAAAGGAAGACGAACATATCTACCACCTGTTGTTTACACTCTATCCAGAAAGGAGAAAAAAAATATTGTGTAAGTTCCTAAGTGAAGTTAAAGTTCCAGAAGGCTACTCATCAGATATTAGAAGACTTGTTTCTATGAAAGACCTCAAGTTAAAGAGTTTAAAGACGCATGATTGCCATGTTATAATGGAGCATTTTCTACCAATAGGTATACGTTCTATTCTTCCAGAAAAAGTAAGAAGCACAATAACTAAATTGTGTTTTTTCTTCAAGTCAATTTGCAGTAAGGCGATCGATCCTGAAATCTTACCAACATTGCAAAAAGAAATAGTTGTTACTTTGTGTGATCCTGAAATTTATTTTTCTCCCTCGTTTTTTGACATAATGGTTCATCTTATATGAGATGGATGTACCCTGCTGAATGTTATATGAAAATATTAAAAGGGTATGTGAAAAACCAAAGTCGACCAGAGGGTTGTATTGCCGAACGATACATTGTTGAAGAAGAGGTTGAGTTTTGTACTGAATATCTGTCAAATGTTCAATCAATTGGATTCCCCAAATCTCATATGTTGAAAAAAAAAGAAGGTAAGAAGCTAATTGGAAATAAAGTTGTGACAATATCAAGGTTCAAACGAGATGAAGTGCATTTGTATGTTCTACACAATGAGATTGAGGTTGAGTCGTATGTTGAAATGCACAAGGTGTTCTTCGAGGTTTAAATCCGAATAGAAATGAGAATTGGATTGTACAAAAGCACAATCGAAGTTTCATACCAAGGTTTAAGGAACATATTTATTCAAAGTATCGTTCAGTCTCGCTTCAGTAAAAGTACTATGCAAAATAGTGGTGTCACCTTGGTAGCTGAAGCAATGCACATATCAAGTGTGAAGGACTTAAACCCGAAATTTGCAAATCTATCATATTTTGGGGTTATCGAGCGCATTTGGGTGTTTGATTACGAGAAGTTTCAAATTCCTATATTTGGTTGCAAGTGGGTTGAAAATAATGGCATACGAATGGATAAGTAAGGATTTTTGCAAGTGGATCTTAATAGAGTGGGGTACAAAGATGAGCCTTTCATTCTAGCCTCTCAAGCTAAACAAGTGTTCTATGTCACTGATCTGACAAGTACGAAATGGTCTATAGTGCTTTTATCTAACAAAGTAATTGATGAAAAGAAAGAGACGTTAGTGAAAAAGGTAATAGTATATATAATTATAGCCTATATCATTCAATAAAATTTAAATATATGTCATTTTATATATATTCAATATATATATGGATTATTGATTATGGATTTTTATATTTGCCATTTCTTTTATATTTTTTTTCTTTATTACAGGTCAAATGGCTAGTAATCAAGAAAACTCACAAGATGCAAATGCTCCAGATGATACTTCAGAAAAAGATATTACACGAGGCATAACTATTATGAGGGGAATCATCCATGATAGAGATAGAGGAGTAACATGTAATGTAGATTTGAATGATGAGGACCAACTAATTGGGTATAATGCTGCAAAGTTGACAAGCTACATTGGTACACTTGTTCGTATGCACATTCCGATCACAACTCCTAGATGGAAAAGAGGAGAGTTGGATGAGGGTAAAGAGAAAGTTTGAACTGAGATAAATGTACCATATATGGTTGTTGTTATTTGCTTTATCTTGATGATAATGTGTTTAAATTACTTATACTAACACACTCTATGCGTATGTTTTTTTGTAGAGGTCTTTTAACATTGAAGATACCCGTAAAAAGTATATACTTGGTTTGGCCAGAAAAAGACACAGAGGGTGGAGAACTTTTTTAACAAACAAGTATCTTAAGGATGAGGTAGGAAATTTTCTCGAAGAGGATCTAGAACGTCCAAATAAGTATGAGAGCTTCATTACACCTGAAGAATGGGTTGCCTTTGTAGGCCAAAGAAAAGACGAGAATTTCAAGAAAGTGCTTGCCATAAATCGCGAGAGAGCATCAAAACCCACGTATCCATACAAAAAGGGAATTTGGGATATGCACGCTTACAAGAAAAAATTGTTAGTAAATATAAATTCTACGATCTTATTAATTCTCTCAATGTGTTATAATTGATGATCTTATTATTTGTGTCAATGCATAGTTAGAAGAGACGAAAAGTGACGAAATATCACTACCAGCACATGTGTTATGGAAGGAAGCTCGCGTGGGCAAGGATCGAGTTGTTAATCCCGATGTTCAACATGTTTATGATGAATGTGTAAGTATAACATTGTGTCTTTAACTAAATCAAATGTTTGTTAATATATAATTAATTTTTTATCTCCACTAATAATTTTCTATATGTAAATGAATTATAGGAGACCCTATCACAATCGGTATCCATAGGTGAGGACCAGGATATCAGGAGCGTACTTAGTCGAGCACTAAATGTTACTGAGTATCCCGGTCGGGTGAGGGGTAAAGGTCATGGTGTGACTCCAAACTCCTTGTAAAAGCACCCAAGGAAAAGAAATCCTAGAAATGCAGAAGTGATGCAAACATTGCAGGAATTACAAGCACAAGTCCGTGAGTTGCAAAAGGATAAAGAGACTTGGTGAAAAAGAGCAGTTCACAGTTGAAAGAAACTAGTGACAAAGCTATTATCAACTGTCAAAATAAATTTCCCGAGGTAATTAAGATGATAATCAATTGGAGAAAGTTTAATTGCAATTTATAACGGTTATATTCTTTTTTTACTGTTTACAATTGTTCAATATCTGTAATAATAATGGCTCTATATTGTTCAGTTCACTTCCTTTATAAATTGCACTTAAACATTCTCTAAGTCTCTCTGTTAACTCAAGTTTCTCTTCTTTTTTTTTGGTTTAGAGCATTTCATCTTGTCAGCTATACCTATCGTCACCGTCTTATCGCCTAGTTGGCAAGGGAAAACTGCATAACACTTTGAGAGATTTACTTTACCATAGACCGCTCCCGGATGGACACATGAAAGTATCGATTGATATTGCTTTAGATATGGATGCGTTGCTACCGGTACCTGACACTATTTTAGAGACCACATTGCTGCGAGATGCAATAGGATCTTTTGTTCCATGGCCATCGGGCCTCATTTTCATAGATGATCAGGTATGTTGAAAACCATTATGAATCGTTAAGTATTCAACTGTCAGTTCTGACCTCATTTTTTTACATGGTAATTTTAGACTCCTACAAAACCCGCATCTAAGGATAAAGAGATTTTGCAGCACAGCGAGTCTGTTGCATCACAAAAAGAGGTACGTTTAAAGTGTTAATTATATGATCCGGATAAAAAACTGCATAATTTTATAGTTTACCTAAGTCTATATGATTTTTAGGTACCTTTTCAAGGGTCACAACAAGTGAGCCAGAAAGTTGGTAGTGTACCACCCAAAAAAAGGGTTCTTGTCAAAAAATTTGTGCCTTGATTCCGACAGTGTCTTGAAACACTAATGGGAACATCAGATTTGATGAATGGTGGTATTCGTCAAATGGATATGGATAAAGGTATCTTTGGTTTTCCTTGCACTGAAACAATTGGATAAGAGGACATGGAAGAGATTTTTCTTCATAGAGAATTAGGCGTCGGTGTTATGCACTCATACATCCGGTAACCCGATCAATATATTATTTAATTAGTTGAACATTTTTTTAAACATTCCAATAGAAATAGTCTAATATTAATTATGTTTTTATTTAAGGTTGTTATATGACTAATTGATGCGCGAGAATCTATTGTCAAATAGATTCCATTTCGCGTCTTCCTCCTGTGTCAGCGGAGCGACAATTGTAAGAGAACCGGAGTCAGTAAGAGAACACTTAGTCGAGAGATTCATGGCCACTGACAGTACAAAAAGCTTGTATCTTTGGGCATATAATACTATTCCTACAGGGTTAGATTTTCAATCTAAGTTCATTTTAATATCTGTATTTTTTGCTTAGAAAATTTTCATCTAAACTGTTGTTTTAATTTATAGATGTCACTGGTTGTTGGTTGCTATCGATCCTTTATAAGAAGTGGTCTATTATCTGAATTCGGTTGACGGTAATTGGACAAATTATCCAGATATGAAGTTAATGATTGATACGTAAGTGAGATTATTCTAAATATTCGTGTGTATTTATATATTTAATTATTTCTGTGACATTGTTCTAAATATATATTTTTATTTTGTTAGAGCAATACAAGTATTCCGATGTCAAAAGAAGCTCGGGTACCACGGTCTAAATCAAACAACATTAATTGGATCAAAGTGCAGGTATATTACTTTCCATAATTTAGCTTATAATATTTATGCTACTTGATAAAACAAGACAACTATATAGTCTTATTTGTTTTTCTATGTAGTGTCCTCAACAAAAAAACGATATAGATTACGGATACTTCGTTTTGAGGTTTATCAAAGAAATCCTTCAAATGAATCAAATAGAGATTCCAGTCACGGTATGGATTTATAACTTAGGATTTGTTTTATTATTTATCGGATATTTTATATAATTTATTAATTTTAACTAAATCATGCATATTATATTTTGTTATGTAGTACTTCGATGAACACAAGTGTGCATATTACACGAAACTTCACTTGGAAGAAATCAAAGAGGAATTGTGTCAATATTTTATTGAGCAAAGAATCATATAATGTATGAATATATTATTGTGTGAAAAGTGTTATGAATACGTTATTGTGTGAATACAATATTGACTGTATTATTATGTTCATACCTTGCTAGACCAGGACCTTGAATACATAATTGACTGTGTTTTGTTCATACATTAGCGCTGATTTAGTTATTGTTAGGGCTGATTTTGTTAGGGTTGATTTTGTAAGGCTGATTTTGGTAATGTTAAAAATATGTGAATTGAATTACAATGGTGTATATCTATTTTGGATAACAATGGTATATAATGGTATTTGTATATAATCTCTTTGTTGAAATAACGGGATTACGATTGTAAATTACCAGTTTATGAATTACAGGTTTATGAAATAATGCTGCAAAAATGCAGGTTTATGAATTATATAAATTATAGGTTTATTAAAAACCCTAAGAAAGCGCCTTTTCAAGAAAAGCGCTGCCTTGGGCCACCTATGAAAGCGCTTTTTGAGAAAAAATACTGTCTAAGGTATACATAAGACAACGCTTTCAAAAGTGTTGTCTTATGTACACCTTAGGCAGCGCTTTTTCTTAAAAAACGCTTTCATAGGTAGGCCTAAGGCAGCGCTTTTCCTGAAAAAGCGCTTTCTAAAGATGCCTACAGAAAGCATAAAAGACATTCTAAAGTAGGCCTAAGAAAGCGCTTTTCCAGAAAAAAGCGCTGCTAAAAGCCTACTTAAGAAAGCGCTCTTTAAGAAAAAGCGTTGCCTTAGGTAGACCTACGAAAATGCTTTTGCCTAAATAAAAAGCGCTGTTAAAACCTATAGCAGCGCCACCTACGACAACACTTTTAAGCGCCTTTAAAGGCCCAAAAAAGCGCTTTCGAGTTCTTTTTGGGCGTAGTGAGTATATATGAGTTATCAATTTATTTATGCAGTGTTGGATATACAAGACTTCTCCCACATCTGTAACTGGAAGATCCAGCGTGTCTTGACTAGTGATCCACGAGAAATAAGATGGAAGGGAA
This sequence comes from Vicia sativa, assembly GCA_021764765.1. NCBI lineage: Eukaryota > Viridiplantae > Streptophyta > Magnoliopsida > Fabales > Fabaceae > Vicia > Vicia sativa. The sequence continues at coordinate 200,175,692 of CM038795.1, read as the reverse complement.
AACAATCTCATCTAAGAGGTGTTCTAGAGTATAGGATGAGGCTTGACACTATGATCTTAGATGATGCCGTTTGGACACCATATACATTTCACCGAGGCCATCTTCCATTTGACGATACAACTTTGTATTCAGGGTATATTAGGTGTGAGAACCACGTGGCTAGACACTTGCATGAGATATGATTGCGAAAATATGGTTACGTCTAAGGCATCCGTTGTCCAGTTCCAGAGTCTCCATATGGTGGAATTGATAGGTGTAATACTACAAATAATGCTTATAATGTCGGATGTGAAAAACGTTTTACCTTGACTTCTCAGGAGAGGTAAGTAAGGTCGTCATGAAAAATCTCCATTCAACACCTCGGTGATTTAAAAACTAAGGGGAAAAGTTAGAATGGTCATGGGTTCGATCCCTAGCAATGGTCATGGGTTCGATCCCTGTTTTTTATTTTTTAATCAGCAAAGCACTATTTTTTTGACAAATTCTAAATCTTCCTCATCACCATCAACAAGAATAACTATAAAAACAACAAAAACAAAATCAATAGAGTCCTTAAACATTAAATCTTACAACAAAAACAAGAACAACAACAAAATCCATGAAATCTTTAAATGTTAAATCTCAACAACCACAAAAAAAATAAAATAATGGAATACCTAAATATTAAATCTCAACAACATAAGTAACAACGACAAAAACAAAATACATGAAATTTTTAAACATTAAATCTCAACAACATAAAAAACAACGACAAATAACAAATCAATAAAATCGTTAAATACTAAATTTCTACCAACAACAACAATAATAAATATTTTACTTGATACAACTAAAACTAACATTAAACAATTTTAACAAAGAATTAATATATAAAAGATAATACTAAGAAACTAACCCTGGGTTATTTTTATAGTCTTGTTTTCATTATCATTGTTTTTAATATGTTAAGTTTAAATTTCAACACTTTGCATCAAAGATGCATAGTTGTGGCATTCACATTTTGATTGGATAGTGAGAGTTTCACGCTGATCACTAATATTTCATGTGAATTCATGAGTTGACAATGTATTGACCATTGTTACTTTATAAATGGACGGTAAAGATTCATTACTTAATTTATCATCAAAGTGGACATAAATTTCAAAATAAATCACGCTACTTTATCCCTAGGTTTTTAAAAAAAAATTAAAAGGTAATATTGGTCACAGGTTCGATCCCCAACAACTGTTTTTTATATTTTCAAAACTGCGCTAATTTTTACCTCAATTATTAACAAAAACCGAGGGGTAAAATCCTATTTAAGAATTTTAAAAATAATTAAAAAAAGTGATAAAGTGTATTTGCTGGGATTCGAAGACATGTCCTCTAAATACTTTAACCCTCATTTTAAAGCAAAATCGAGGTAATATGTCATTAAGAAATTAAAAGATGATAAAATATAGTTGTTGGGATTCGAAGACGCATCCTCTAAATATTTTTCACCTCGGTTTCTAGCAAAATCGAGGGAATACATGATATTTTTTTATAAAAAAAATTAAATGTGACGCGTCCATAGTTCACACTTCTAATTTTTGGTGGGTGAGGTGACATGTTCCGACGTTACAAGAATTATGTGTTGTAGTGGTGGTTCTAGAGTTACATCATCAACTCTGCCCATGAGATCAGATATACAATAGTTATGGCCCAAAATACGGCATGATGCAAGGATGGATACATGTAGTGGTATCACAATATATCACACCCTCAGGTCATACCACTGACTAGGGTTTCTGATGTACCAGGGTCTTCACGTGCTATGGTTTCTGACGTGTCACCACCACCACCTCTACTACCTCCAGGTGACTAGGACAATCACCTAAAATTTATTGCTATTCATTTAAATAACCTCATGGGTTTGGTAAATCCCGATGGTAAGATTTATACAGGTTTATCTAGGTTAGTGGATGTATCCCGTGGGGAACATATGTAGATATCTTATATTTTGGATGTATTGTATGTATATTTTGAGGCACAAAGATTTCTTATTTATCGCATAATATTTTGACGATTACATTTTTCGATTTGAAGATGAACCTAACATAAATTAAAAACAACTAAACATAGAAACCTAGGCACTACCATATAGTTTCGGAAGTTTCAACATCTTCATTATATTGTCGACAGATCTTGTTATCTGCACATCCAACTTGATCAGACCTTTGGTTATTCTTTGCCGAAATGATTTCCACGTGGACTTAACATCTTCGCCGGTGTTTAACTTAACCATGTTGCATTTCACCCTTCCATCATTATCAATCCAATCTTCCCGAAATCGATCTTACTTACCCTTCTATTATCGATATCATGCAAAAATTTATTTAATTTGTTTGTCAAGTTGACGAGGGATGTGGCACCATCTGAAAGCTTGAATGCAACATGAGGATTGTTTTCGTTGAAATACACTTCTGCCCTAATCAGAAATTGTGGAAGAGACATTTTCTAGGTATCTTTATCTCTAATATATGCCCCTATTTATACAAATTATAATGCATTCTAGACCATACAAACCTGTCGGTGCAATCAGAACCCTATAAAGTTGTCGGCAATATCCTGATCGTTAAAAACTTGAATTATGAAACTATGAAAAATTTCAGTATATTTGAAATTTTCGGTACCGTCTCGTAAGTTTGAAAATTTCAGTGTATCAGAAATTTCATATGAACTGCCGGAAATTGTTAAGTATCAAACTTTTAGTACTAATGTACTGTAAATTTTAGTACCGACGTACCAGAAATTTCACTTGTTCTACCAAAAATTGCGTCCGAAAATTCTTCTCAAATCAGCAAGGGTATTTTAAGAATAAGAAAATTGGGGGGAGGTGTCAGGTTCAAGTGGGGGATGTCAATTTAAAACCTCCACCTTAAGATTTTAGGTGAATATGTGGTATCTCTCACTTATGTGTTGTTTGAAAAATTTACTTTGTATCCATGCTTTTTACCCTGGACCCCTACAATAGAAATTTTGGACGGAAATGCCTTTCATATAAATAGTATAACTTTTCAAAAAACTTCATTTCTCACGTTCCACACTAGAAACTGTTTCGAAATGCATTGGAGAAGAATACAAACCAGAACACCTTTTGCAACTCTTCCTATTCAAAAAATAACATACCGAAACACATAAGTGTTCCAAAAAATTTAGCACACCGGAACACTTTTTAGAAATTTTTCGGTTTGGTTGATTTTTGAAGAGATTCTGGAAGTGTTTTGCATCGAAACACTTTTTGGAATTGTTCCTGTTTGCAAATGGACATTCCGAAACACTTTTTAAAAGTGTTCTGAAAATTTCAAAAGTATACACACCGAAACACTTTTCAAAAGTGTTCCGGTTTGTTCTTTTTTAAAATACTTTTTTTTTTGTTTTTTTACAGAATGCAAATATTAGGATGTGATGGACGCCTTCCTCGGAGAAACGACGATATAGGAGTCTAAGGGATATCTAGAGGACCGTCAGACTTATCCCTTCTGGTTAGATACGAGCAACATTGTGCTCGATATTTGTGGTACGGGGAGGTAAGTAAATGAAAATGTTATGTGAAATAAATTATAAATTTTTGTCGTAGTTTATTAATATATTACTTTTTCTTTCTTTCTGGAGAGAGGAGCAAAGAAAGAACTTAAATGTGTTGCACATGGGCTAAAGCTTCGGGGCAGAGTACCACAACAACTCCCCAAAGAGATGGAACGCATTCCGGAAGACATAAAAAATAAGTTCCAGTTTACACTTACAACAAACCGGAACACTTTTGGAAAGTGTTCCGGTATACAACGTTGCGTATCAGAAGAATTTCCAAATGTGTTTCGGTTTGCTTAAAAAATATTTCATAAAACCGGAACACTTTCAGAAACTCTTTCGGAATATTTTTTTAAAATTTCGGAATACATTCTTAAACTGTTCCAGTTTGTGTTTTACATTCCAGAATACTTGGCCAAAATCTTTCGAAATCTCTTCCGAATCAATTTTTTTGGATGTAGATTTCAGATTTTTTGATGAATGGTAAAAAATAAAAATAGTTAAAATCAATTAAGGGTAAAAATGAAATTTTTGCAAAAATGTAGGAGTCTAAAGCAAGAAGTAAGGGATAGAAAGTAAATTTTTCGTATTTTTGGTGTAATGTTGACCCCGAATTGTTTCCAATAAGTTTAACTTTTTTTCTTGAACAAAATAAATTTAACTTATTTAATTACTTATTAAATAATAAATAATATAATTATTTGTTGTTTTTAAAATATTTTAAAGTAATTTTATTCAATTTTTGAGTTGAGTAGATAAGAATTCAAAAAATATTAATCTCTTTGTTTTTTTATACTATATTATTAGAATTCTGATTTTGATAAATATAATAAATAGTATGTTATCATATTAGTAGCTGTTAGATCGATCTGTGGTTATTTTTTATTGTAGATTTTAAGTTCTTTTAAATATAAAAAATAAAATCTAAATCTGAATTGTTTGATCTCTATAGATGTGATCACTACTTAGAATCTCGTATGACAGAGAATTTAAATTGATGTTGTAGGGTATATAGAAGAAATGAAAAAATTAAACAAAAACTAGTTGAAACATCAAGCAGTATCAAAATAACTTCTTTTTTTTTTCTATATAATTTGTTGCATAACAAGTCTTCTGGATTTGTTTACCGTGAGAAAGCACAAGTAAACATGTTCTTCAAGTTCTTGCAATTGCTCCAAAAACCTATTCTCATGATCACTAAACTCATTCATAACCTGTTTCAATATTTCACATTTACTACCAACATTCTTCACACAAACATCAGCTACCATTTTCTTATGTTCCACCTCATCATTCAGCCGCTTCACCATCCTACTCATAGTATTCAAATCATTGATCATTATAAACACTCCTTTCGCAGCAGCATTAAGAATATCACCATGTGAAGTAACAAGCGCAATTCCTCCGACTTTCTTGCAAACACTAATCAATGCTAATTTTCTTTTGTTTTTCTTCCTCTTTGACGTTAGTCTTTGAAGAAGTTCAATGAACCTATCATGACTGTCACGGAACGGCATTGTACTAATAACCGACAAACGGTTGTTTTGTAGTTTTAATGAAAATGAAGCAACCTCATTGAAATCATTAAGCACGTTTTTACTTAGCTTAACAACTCGTGTGATTCTTGTATAAGAAAGCCTTGTTGAATGGATTCCTTCAAGGATTATGTCACAACAACGACATGCATCTAAGCTAGCATCGAAATAATCAAGTATAAGATGATGAACCTTAAAATTTTGTGTCATCTTGGTTATGATTTCTTGTCGGGGTTCGAGCAAAGACTCAGTTAGATTCATGCAAATAGGAGGAAGAGATGTTGAACAAGAGGAAGAGAGTCTTGATCTGTTGCTAGCTTGTGCTTTGTCGCATATTTCCATATAAGACTTTGTCCTAAATGTTTGGAGATATTCTTCATTTACATTTGGCTTCTTACGCAAGCTATCTTCCTCGTAGCATTCTTTTCGTGATCTACCTGATTAATTTGCACAAAACAATGAACTTAAATATTATAATTTGCTAGATAAGAGTTGAACATATAAACTAACCTGATCTTGGAAAAGAACAAAGCCATCTAGTACATGTCATGTAGAAAAATGTTGTATCTGCTTGGACTCCAATTAATATTAAAACTGGAAGAAAAAACAGTATGAAGAATATATATAGAGGGTGGGTGTATACGTGTTGTGTATCTATAGGTGTAGCTTAGGGAGAAGTTAATTAAGAAAGAAAAGAGAAAGAAATCTATTTGGCCGTTAGAATGGCCACAAAAATGGAACTTTGATAGCTTATCGCGCAAGTTATTGGAGCCTGACACGTTGTGGTTTCTCCTACGTAGCTCCTTCCAAAGTTTGGCTTATGGATAAGTAAATATCCAAATATTATCTTTCCTGCACTATTATTATGGACTATTGTTAATTTATAACGAACACGCTTGTGTTGTGTTGTGTCGTGTGAATGATATGGACACATATGTTTGAGGAAAATAAAAAATATCTAGAACGAACTAGCACAGATGGCAGTACAAGAAATTCTCATTCAAATCAATAAATATCTGTTTGCCACAATGATTGCATACCTAGTTGAAAGTTTTTAATCTTGTCTAACTTTTAGATTTGAGTACTAAATTATGTGTTTGTAAAACTATTAATAGTGATGAAGTTTATTTTGGATTAGAGTACTTATACGGTGAACACTCAAATATTATAAAATAATATTATTTTATTTTATTTTTAAAAAAAATTAAATTAAATTAAATTTTCATTTTTTATTTTTTTAGATTGGTGGAGTACAGAAACAAAAGTATTTTATTAACCAACTTCATAACTTTATTAACCAATTTTTTACATTTTATTAACCAATTTCATAATTATTTAAAATTTGGACAGTCTATTAACCAACTTTGTAACTTCATTAACCAACTTCATCACAATATTAACTAATGTTTTGCATTTGATTAACCAATTCATTTTATTGGTGTAACATATGGTGTATATATATATATATATATATATAGGCTTAAATGCACTTTTGGTCCCCCTAGTTTCAAAATTCTGAAGTTTAAAGCCCCCTAGTTTAAAAGTCAGGTTTTTGGTCCCTCAAGTTTACCAGAATTGAAATTTTTGCAGTCCCCCTCTATCTGATTGTGAGTTTGATGACTTGGCAAGGAGATTTTTAGCCATGTCATATATTCTAAAATTAAATAATTTGATATTATTCTAAAAACATAAAAAAAAATTTATATTAAAAAAATATGTTAAATTAGGGCACGTTTTCATCCCTAATATATATTGGCGGAGTCGAAAAATTTAGGCAATCTGGGCATAAATTTTAACCGCAAGTTACATGTAACATAATGTATAAGTACTCATAACGTGTGCTACATAAGATATGAAACCTAACCTCCGAATAGTGTGCTAAATATCCTCTTCGAGACCTCTTTGCGATGAATGGTTAAGACATTGTCAACTCATCAATCCACATGAAACATTAGTGATCCAGGTGAAATTCTCACTAGCCTGTTGGAACAAAGGATTTTCAAGAAAGATAGTTTTTGAGAAGAAGAAGAATAAAAGGGAGAGAAGAGGTTTTGTTATTCTGTAAAAAAACTATGTGAAAATTCTATTAATTGCTATATATGATTATAAAGGGAAATCTCCTTATATAGGCACACATTACAATGGCCCAAAAGGAAACTAAGTTAAGACCCAAAATATGCCAGGAGATTGGAGCACCTTCGATCATGAAAATGTAGCTCGCAGTGCTTTTATTTTTGTCATGATCCCCATTGAAATTTGAATCTGTGTATCTATGAACTTCGACACTTGTGTTGTTCTTTGACATACTTGGCAACAACACGCCATGGTCGACAATTCCCTTGATGTATCTCAACACCCTCTTTATTGCAATGAGATGACATTCTTGAGGTTTCTCCATAAATCTGCTCAATAATCCTACACTTTGACAGATATCTAGTCTTATATTGCAAAGATATCTCAGGGATCCAATGATTTGTTTGTACAATGTCGAATTTACAAACTCATTATCGATTCCTTCTTCAGCTTTGCTCCATTCTCTAACGGTGTGACTGCTTCATTATAGTTGCTCATGTTGAATCTCTTCATAATATCTTGAGCATACATAGTCTGATGCAAGAGTACCCATTCTTCAGTATTTTTGAATTCCATCCCTAAGAAATACGAGAGATTTCCTAAGTCGGACATTTAGAATTCTTGCATTAGCTTCGACTTGACTTTCATTATCTCAGCTTCGTCGACTCTGGTAATGAGTAAGTCATCTACATAGAGGCATAAAATGATTCGAATGATACTATCGACATCATTTACATACACTTTGTGTTCAGAGACACACTTTGTGAACCATGCTTCGACCAGGAAGCTATCTATTCTTTTATTCCAAGCTCGAGGAGTTTGCTTCAAACCATAGAGATCCTTCCTTAATATGTACACCTTCGACTCCTGCCCCTTGACGTCGAATCCTGGTGGTTGAGTGACATAAACTTCTTCTTCTAATGAACCATTCAGGAATGCTGACTTTACATCCAGATGATGCATCTTCCATCCCCTATACACTGCTGTCGAATTAACAATTCGAATTGTTTCTAGCCTTGCAACTGGCGCATATACTACGTCGATGCCAGGATTTTGTAGAAAGCCTCTAGCCACCAATCTTTCTTTATACTTCGATATCTCGCCATTTGGCCTTCGTTTCACTTTGTATATCCACTTTACATTGATAGGTGTTGCACCCCAAATTTTACCCTGCTATTTTTCTACTTGCATTTGTATTTATATTATAAAAAAAACAGTCATTCACTCACTGCATATGCATCATATCGTCGTATTTGAATTGACCAAAAGTCAGTTTAAATCGATGTTTGCATTGTTTTAATTATAAAATGCCTGTTATCTTACTTCATGCATTTTTACCTCTCTGCCTGTTTATTGCATTGATTTTTAAATTATTTATATGTCGGTGATATCGATATTTCGATTTTACAAACAGACTGCTAAAGGCGATTCGATACTGTGCAAAAATTAGCGGGAGAAATATTTCAAATTTTTATCTTTTACTCATGCTTTATGAATCTACGTGTCGTAGATCATGAAAATGTGCTCTCCTAATTTTTCGATACATTTTTGAGTCTCGTTTTTAACTGTAAGTATTTTAAAATCGGGTATTCTTTATTATCATTTTATTTCAATTTTAACCATTTCAATAATTTTTCTTTAATTTATAAGACCCGTAATTTATTTTAATATGCTCATATTATTTTTTCGGATAATTTATTGTTCGAACTTTTACAATTTTTGACAATTTTAGGTGTCCATTTTTTATCTCAAAAAATCAAAACAAAAATATTTTTGGGCTTGTCATTTTTTACCCAACCCATTTTGTGGCCCATCTAATCATAAGGGATATTTTCGGCATTAATAAAAATATGTAAAAACCTAATTTTATACTATATATACTAGTGTTATATTCTTTTTCAAGGCCAGATTGAAAACATAGGGGCCATTTTGAAAGGGCTCTGGAAGTTATAATATTTTGGATTGAAAGGGAACTGAGAGGCTTCACTCTAGAAAATTTATTTTTCCTTCCAAGACAGCTCCATTTTCTTCCTTCCACTCGCGCGCTACCTCCGTCTTTTTTCACCATGCCCTCGACTCCACTGTTCTTCGCCGTTTCCATCATCACTCTCAACCACCCGAAAACAAAACCCTCTATCATCTCTCTTTGAAACCCTCCACCGTCCTGTTTCTCTTTCTCACCGTTAACGAACACCTCCATGACTTCATACTCCATGTCTCCATTCCGCGTACCCCGTCTTGTTGTCTCTCTCATTTCGCGTTCACTACTTCCATCTAAACTCCCTTCAAACTCTTTGTCAACGGACCCACCACACCTTCCATTACTATCGTAACTCCGGCCAAACCCACCTTCTCATCTTCTTCCAAAACTTCTTTCCATTTCTAACCCTCGCCTTCATCGACACTCACTCCTTCACCGTGCCGTTCCAAACCCTCATCGGAACCCCAACCGTGTTCCTTGCCTCCTTCACCACCAATTACGCTCACGAACTCCACTGTTGTCCCAAATCTCAACCGCGTCTCTCCCTGTTTCCTCCCAGCATCACCTTCAGCCAAGGCCTGTTCCGGTTCAACAACACCAATAGCAGTTTTCAATTCTTAACGATTTCATACAGGTAAATTCGTTCTCATCTCAGCTTTGGTCATGAATTGAATTGATAGGATATGGTTTATAATGCACTGATTTAACCAATTGTCAAGATTTTGCTATGAATATATGTTACAATGTTGAATTCAAACTGATGGATCATTAATCTGTTAAATTTCACTTTGATTGCAAACTGTTATTACATAATGAATCTCTGAATTTGTGTCGATAAAAGGTTGAAGTGCATTGGTTATGATTTGTCTAATGGTTTTGAATTTGAGTTTGGAATTTGGTTGGTGGTGTCAGTGCTGTTTTGTTTGTGTGGGTGTCAACACTATGTTTAGGCACGCTTAAATTTCAATGAGTTTGCAGCAAAGGTACCCATGTTCGGTTTCAATGAAGGTTTTTATGATTAGCCGCGTTACTCGCGTGTAATTTGAACCGAGAAACCATTTGGGGCCAGCACCGTGTTATTGCGTTATTTCTCACTTTTTATTGAAGTTTATGAAGGTTGTATAGTTTCGATGAAGGCAATTCTATTTCCGCATTTTTGTATGCATAGAAATCGACCGAAAGCGTGTGGGCAGCCATGTTATTTTGTTTTCTTTTGAATTTGTGATAAGGATTTCACTTTTAGTTTCGATGATGGCTTAAATGTTTATGTTGCGTTTATTCGCAAGGAACCTAGCAGAAACTACGGGCAGCTTTGTTGTTGTGGCCTTTGAGGCAATTTTGAACAAGAATATTTGTCATAACGCTATTTTCATCATTATTCTCAATTAAAGTTCTAACCGTGTTACTATGTCTTATTTCAATTTGAATTGGAATTGTGAGTAAAATAATATTAGTGTTGTTTCGATGAAGGCTAAATGATGATGCCGTGTAAATCCGTGTGGAAATCTAGCCGAGGAACATGTTAGAACTCCATGTTTTATGTTATTATCCTTTTAATTTTTGATTGAAGTTTATGATTTGAAAGTCATATTGGTTTCGATGAAGGTGATGTTGTTTCGCGTTTATTCGTAGAAACTAACAGAAACCATTAAAATATCCTCTTGTTTTCACTTTAATTTCAATTGTAGTTTTTTGTTTAAATAATATCCAGAATAGTTTCGATGATGGTTTAACGATTAGGCCGCGTTACTCGCGTGTAAATCTAACCGAGAAACATGTTGGAATATCGTGTTTTTGTAATTTTAATTGAATTCGGATTTAGTTCTGATGAAGGTTTAACGATGATTCCGCATTTATTCGCGTGTGCATCTAACCGAGGAACTTTGAAGGCAATGTATCGTTTATTTTGAGTAAATTTATATAGAAAGACATTTTTATTTCAAGTAAAGTTGAATGAGTAGTGGCTGCCCGGATTATAATCGCTTGTCTTGGTTGGTTTTGAAATGAATTTTCCATGTTTTGACTTTATAATTAATAACTTGTGCACGACTTCTTTGGTTTCAATTACAATATGTTGCTTATTCGTATACATAGTTCATGTTAATTACATTTTTGATTTTATTTCTTCATTACTAACCATGTTTTGATTCGATGCGATTTTATGTTCATTTTATTTCACACTATGCTACTAATGTATACATTATTTGTGAAGATATCAGGATGGTTCAAGCATACATTCTATACTGTCGCATCTACATACATTTTTATATACTCTTGTTCATATTACTATTTTTATTTAATGTTTAATATTTAGTATTGTACATACAATATACTTGCATTTTTATTTTATATATTATACCGTAAATATGATTATACTTAGTATTATTGTTTATCTTATATTTTATACTGTAAATATATTATACATGTTTTTTTTATTTCTTATATTTATTATTGTAAATATTCACTATATACATACCATTATTATTATTATAGTTTATCTATTAATTCGTAAATAAGTTCGAATCTAATTATATTAATCTTCTTTGTGCGGCAATTTCATATTTTTAATTCAATTTAATTTTTGAATATGTATGAACACAAGTATAGTATTTAATTTCTTAGATTTAACTTTTATAATCTGTTCTAATATAATAAAATACAATAATCCGCGTTTAAGCTTCTTCGCATTTAACTTTTGTTATTATTCTGTTGAGATACAATTGCTTTACCGTTTCTCTTTAATTTATATTTATCCCCATTTGAAAAATTGTATCCCAATCCCCTTGATGCGTTGTAAATAATTTTACCGCTTTCTATTTTTATTTTTTTTATTTTACCGTTTAATCCCCATTTACATTTGATGTATCCCTCTCCCAAGAACAAATCTTGTAATAATTATCTAGTGCACATTTATTTTATTTTTCACTTACACAAAAACCAAAAAAATCATTTTTTAAACTAATAGCGTGAATCATTTTAAACACAGTAAGTCGACAAAGCTAAGAAGCGTCGCGGTGACTACACACACACATGCGCTTGATCTGGGCCTTCTTACGGTGAGCCTATTTCGATTAATTGTTCCAATTAGTCGTTATAGTAGACTAGCCCACTTTGCTAGTACACATGTAATTTAATTGTTTTATACTTAGGTTGGCCACCTTGTATGGGCTTTGTCGATTTTACTTGTGATTTATAATTATCTTGATCCTATTCTTTCTCCATTCACCAAGCATTTAAAACACTTTCAATAAAAATCGACCCAACGTCGAGTCTTCTTCTCAAACCTCGACCCAACGTCGAGTTATTTTTCAAAAATTAATTTTTCTACAAAAACAAAAAAAACATAGTGCTATGGTATTTAATTGAACCGTTAGAGGATATCCCGACGATTTAATTAAAATGTAAAGTATTTGGGCCATTAGAGGGTAACCCAATGACTTAAATACTTTATTCCATACACTTAATAAAAGTGAACTTTGTTTCACCTCACTCTTTTCATAAAGATTTTTGATGAGAGATGATATGGTATTTAAGTAAATCGTTAGAGGATAGCCCGACGATTTAATTAAAATGTAAAGTATTTGGGCCATTAGAGGGTAACCCAATGACTTAAATACTTTATTCCATACACTTAATAAAAGTGAACTTTGTTTCACCTCACTCTTTTCATAATAAAGATTTTGGATGAGAGATGATCGGTTGACCTCAATCACCAATCTCGAGTATTGAATCGTTAGAGGATAGCCCAACGTTTTGGTACTTGTCATCCACAATTTAAAATCAATTCCAACACACTCAACATCTTTTGTGCGCTCCAAGCACCATTTACCTTTAAACCCTTTTCAAGATTAGACATGATTCATTTATAATTGAGATGCTTCTTCCTCTATTCCCAAGGTTTTCGACTTCTCCACTTGAGTACTAGAGGTGTTCTCAAACCCTCCCTCATGTTGGCGCGTAGTCTTTTATTCTTTATCACACCTTGTGGACGTTAGGCGAGTCCTCTCCTTTAAAAATGACGACTTGTCTTTTCATTTAAAATCAATCAACAAACAAATATTTTCTAGAAGAACTACGGAGTTTGACTTTCCCATTGCGAGGAGTACGTAGGCACGCGGTTTCAAAACCGTGTCAAACTCAAAAATAATAAAACATTTCTTCTCCTTTTTTCTCATTTCAAACTTAGAAGATCGTAAAATTTTCACACTAACACACAACCACACTTTGAACTAAATGGGTACCATCGAGTACGATGGATGTGAGGGTGCTAATACCTTCCCATAACCAACTCCGGACCTATATCTCTTAATTTGGTAAACCGTCTTATCCATTTCTCTCGTGGGTTTTATCTATATTTTCCCGTTCTTCTTTTAGAACAAATAAAATTAGGTGGCGATTTCACCGTTTGTTTTGAAATTCATTTAAATGATTTTTTTGAAAAATACGAGTTGCTTCAGTTGGCGACTTCACTGGGGAAATTTTCTCAAGCGAGTTAACCCTAGTTTAGTTCTTTGTGTGGTTGTGTGTTTATCGCTTTATTTTACTTTCTTCTTTGTACTTTATCTTATGTTTATGTTTCAGTTATTTATTTTTCTATGCTTTATTTATTATCATATCCATTGTGTGGGAATCCTTCATGGGATTATTGATACATAGACAAGCCCACTACCCAGGCTTCTAGGTCACCTTTTTAGGAATAGAGGGGTTGCGTAGCCTAGGTCCACCTGACTCCATTGTCTTGTTGGCCCGAGGCGAAGACTCCGGCTTAGAGTTGGTTGTTTTAAGGAGGTTCTTGGCCCGCGATAGCGCAGGACATCAATCTTTGGACAAATGACCTATAACTCTAAGTTTGTTCATGTTGTCCTAACTGAGACCAAACGCTCAAAATTTTTTGAGTATCCCGTTAAGAGTCGTTTCTTGGGGTATACTTTTCCAAATACTATTACCACGTAGGCCTCTCGCGCGATGATAGTGTTTGTTAAAGGGATCGAGACTCAAGAAACACTTAGCGAAAAACAAAACCATCCTCTGGGTAATTATTGGGTAGAAAGCTTAGAGCCATCCTATCATAGGATCCCACCTGAATAAGTGGTTCTGATCACTTGTATCATCCCTGTTTCACGTCTCTGTGAACCTATTACTGTTATTATGTTGCATTCCATTTGTGTATGTGACATTGCATTTCATCACATCTTTTGCATTAATGACATTACATTTCAATGCATCATCGTATATTTCATGCATCCATCCAAGTTGTCAAAAGACTCATTTAAATCATCTCCATCTTGATTGTTGATTTCTTGTCAATTCCTCTGCACAAGCACGGAACTAGAGCCAACGTCGAGAAGAATGGAATACCAAGAACAACACAATGCGAAGTCCAAATGGAAATCGGTGATTTGAAGTCGCATGACTAAACTTACGAAATGATGCAAGTTCGATCGCGGTGAACAACCTCAAAGGATTGTAATTTACGAAGTCTCATTGCTTTGTTGATCCTCGGTCTTCTCGGATGCGATTACTACTTGGCGAATTTGGGTTACCTCGAATTCGTTCCACCTCTGCAACTACTCCAATGGTTGGCGAGTCTTCCCGACCAGTTTTCCGGCTCCGATTTTCGAGCCTCAACCGATATCATCTGCTCCTCATCGACCTTTTGTGCATCAACCCTCGCACAAGTTGCTTATGAGAACCTCTCTTTGATTACCGTCGACACTCCACGAAGTGTGGCCGAGAAGATTTTGATGAACTTGAAGAAGTCCGAGCAATATCGGACTACGGAAAGAAGGATGAAAGCTATGGAAGGCAACGATGTCTTTGGTATTCTGCAGAGAACATGTGTTTGGTTTACGATCGGTTATGCCTCATAAGTTCAAAACTCGATTTCGAAAATACAAGGGCACACTTGTCCAAAAGTCATTCTTGATGTACTTGAGAAAATGTCGCTTATCGAGGAATGACAAGCTTCATCCATTGTTTTCAAGATACTGAGTGGAGCTTCATTGAAATGGTATATGGGACTTGAGAAAGACCATATTCAATGCTTCAAGATCGATTAATGCTTTCATGAAACAATACCACTACAATCTTGACATGGCTCACGATCGCGTCAATTGCAAAACATGTCTCGAATGATAAGGAATCTTTTAAGGAATACGCTCAGCGGTGGAGAGTTGGCCTCACAAGTTGAACCACCCTTATCGAGAAGGAGCTCATTGGTTTGTTTATGGATACCTTGTCTCCTTTCTATTGGGAGAAAATGATTGGTAGTGTGTCCTCCCGCTTCAGTTTGGTGACTATTGGCCAAAGGCTAGAAGAGGAATTAAAAGAGGAAAAGTGTCATTCTTTGGTGAACCCTACGGTGGTGCCAAGAGATCTTTTGAAACTTCCATAAGAAGAAAGAAGGTGAAACTAATCTGTCGAGTGGAAGAGGAGGACCTCGCCGTAGGCCTCAAAACTATGACCAAGCACAAGTAGATGCCGTCACTCCTGCAGTCAAGGCTCAACCAATTCAAATTCCTCAACATCAGGCTGGTGGACAAAATCAGAACCGCAATGCAAGGAGTAGGACTCAATTTGACCCTATTCCAATGACTTACACTGCATTGTATCCTCATTTGGTTGAGCTAGGTCTAATCACAACTAGACCTCTAACTCCTCCAGATCCTCTCCCAGCCGGATTCAAGTCTGATCTTCATTGTGAGTTCCATCAAGGAGCTGTCGGCCATGATTTGGAAAGTTGCTATGCACTAAAGGCTAGAGTTCGAGATCTAATCAGAAGACAGGAGATAAATTTCGGGGATCCTCCGCCAAATGTTATCAACAATCCAATGCCAGGAAAAAGTGGCTGAAGAATGGGTCAGAATATCCCATGTCACCTCCTAAAGCCGGTTTAGACGGATGACTCATCCTTATGGCGATTAGTCACTAGGCCATGTTTCTTTCTGTTTGCATTTTCCCTAGTTTATGTTAAATTATTGCTTTCAAATCTTGTTTGTAATTTCGTGTTAGTTTTAATGAAATGAGCATTGCACTGTTTTGATTCAAATCATCTACATTTATCGCTTTCAAAAATATATATTTTCCATGTTTAATTTCTTTACCGAACCCTTGTCTTTGCAAAGATTGGAGGGAGGATGATAAAAACAAGATACCCATAATTGTTGTTGGTATGCTTTCGAATAAAACTTTGCTGATGATATACAGGCATTGTTTCAATTCCCAAACACTGGAGAAATAAGGATGTTAGTCCCTTGTCAACCCCGTCGAGCCTAGAAGTTGGAGTCTCTTTCTATACGAAAAACCCGCAATCTTTAACCTGGGGCAGGGTATTTCTCAGTTAATTCGGATGTGCATTTATTCAAGACGCCTTTCAACAAAGGTTGTATTCAATCCAGTTTCCTTCACACACATCAAAGGAGTGTCGGAGACGTCATACAAGTCAATGAATGTGATGATGGTCCCGTAATCATGAAAGTCAAGCAGTCACTGTCTTTTTTTTTAAAAAAAATATATCAAAAGAAAAAGCCGCTAAGTTAAAATTAAAAAAACTTAGGCAAAAAATTGGGGCATCCCGCTTACGTAATCTTAAGTGGAGCGGTTTAAGCAAAAGTTAGGGATGACAAAATTCAAAAAAGTTGACCAAAGTCCTCAAATAGCAAAATGCTACAAAAAGAAGTATATTATCTCAAGAATATATCGACCGAGCCATCATTATTCCTATCGATGTACAATCCAAAATCTATTGGAATCTTTAATGCAGTTTGAATTAATTGAGCGTAGGGCTGAAGAACATCACGAAGATTGGGTTGGGTACAAATAAATTTTGAGCCTTTATCCTTTATTTCTTAAGCCGTGAACGGACCACGTTACAACCCTCAAAAGACCTAATTGAAGCCGGTTTCTTTTGAAAGTATACTACAACAAGGTTGCGTAATATGACTCCTAAGATTTTTGCAAATCAACTGTCTTGGTATATCATACTTTATTTCCTTTTCACTTTTAATTTTTAAACCAACGTGTTTTAACCTGGTCCATTTTCTATACAACAAATAACATCATTCCAAAATGATTTTTATTTCAAAACTTTTGCATGAACTTTGCATTAAATTTACCATGTCTGAATAAACAATTTTTGCTTGCAAACAAGTTTTCCTCATCATCTAGGAAGTCCAAACTGTTGAGAAACTTGGTCAGTGATCCTAATCAGGGGCAAGTATCTTTCGAGATCTGTTGTGAATCGGTTCAAGATTTGTTGCTCGGTCAAGTCATTATCAGAATTGATTTAATCAGAAGAACATTTTCAAGACTTATACCGGGGCACTCCTTTCCCCTCAGTAATTTCAAGAGTTGAAGCCATGATCGGTTTATCCTCAACAATCAGCTAATCTGGGGCAACCCCAACTATCCTTCCTCCAAGGATCATTGTTTTTGACACGATTCACAAGTGTGTTAGAAGTGTTTCTCAAGACATTTTCTCTCCAAGCAGAGTTGGCAGTGTTCTCCGTGTCGAGGAATCAGAGTTCCCATCTTATCTCCACAAAAGAGTCAATCTCCGTTGTCATAAACATCTACATTACATACTACATGCATAGATCATTCACATATCATGCATCACAAAATTCATATATCATGCATAACAAGAGTGTTTTATCCTCATTTGCATTTTCCCGAGGTCTTGTTACAGCCAATGTCTTACCTTGTAGTCAAAATCCAACTTACTTGGTACCTACCAGTTTATTTCCCTGATGTAGCTTCAGATCTGTTTAAAATCTGATTGTCTTTTCCAGTTTATTTCTCTGATGTAGCTTCAGATCTGTTTAAAATCTGATTGTCTTTTCGGTTTATTTCCACGATGTAGCTTGGATCTGTTTAAAATCGATCGTCTTTTCGTTTATTTCTGATGTAGCTTGGATCTGTTTAAAATCGATTGTCTTTTCAGTTTATTTCCGACATAGCTTGGATCTGTTTAAAATCGATTGTCTTTTCAGTTTATTTCTCGATGTAGCTTGATCTGTTTAAAATCGATTGTCTTTTCAGTTTATTTCTACGATGTAGCGGATCTGTTTAAAATCATTGTCTTTTCGGTTTATCTCTCGATGTAGCTTGGATCTTCAAAATCGATTGTCTTTTCGGTTTATTTCCACGATGTAGCTTGGATCTGTTTAAAATCGATTGTCTTTTCGGTTTATTTCTGATGTAGCGGATCTGTTTAAAATCTGATTGTCTTTTCCAGTTTATTTCTCTGATGTAGCTTCAGATCTGTTTAAAATCTGAATGTCTTTTCCAGTTTATTCCTCTGATGTAGCTTTCAGATTTGTTTAAAATCTGATTGTCTACCACAAATGTCTAGTTTCAAAGTCTCCCAATAATTACCACAAATTACCATAAAGTCTGTCTCATATCATACATCATTCTAAAAATATATCAAAAAATATTGCATTCAGCGCTTTCTCGTTATATTTTATTCACAGCATACCCATTGCATCTCAGGGCAAAATTTTGGGTTTTTTATATTTAATCATCTCCCACTGCGATAATATGAAGCTTGATCCTCTTCATATCATCTGGTCGAAGATATTTAAATAGGGGCAACTATTGCACCCCAAATTTTACCCTGCTATTTTTCTACTTGCATTTGTATTTATATTATAAAAAAAAAGTCATTCACTCACTGCATATGCATCATATCGTCGTATTTGAATTGACCAAAAGTCAGTTTAAATCGATGTTTGCATTGTTTTAATTATAAAATGCATGTTATCTTACTTCATGCATTTTTACCTCTCTGCCTGTTTATTGCATTGATTTTTAAATTATTTATATGTCGGTGATATCGATATTTCGATTTTACAAACAGACTGCTAAAGGCGATTCGATACTGTGCAAAAATTAGCGGGAGAAATATTTCAAATTTTTATCTTTTACTCACTGCTTTATGAATCTACGTGTCGCGTAGATCATGAAAATGTGCTCTCCCTAATTTTTCGATACATTTTTGAGTCTCGTTTTTAACTGTAAGTATTTTAAAATCGGGTATTCTTTATTATCATTTTATTTCAACTTTAACCATTTCAATAATTTTTCTTTAATTTATAAGACCCGTAATTTATTTTAATATGCTCATATTATTTTTTTCCGGATAATTTATTGTTCGAACTTTTACAATTTTTGACAATTTTAGGTGTCCATTTTTTATCTCAAAAAATCAAAACAAAAATATTTTTGGGCTTGTCATTTTTTACCCAACCCATTTTGTGGCCCATTTAATCATAAGGGATATTTTCGGCATTAATAAAAATATGTAAAAACCTAATTTTATACTATATATACTAGTGTTATATTACTGTTCAAGGGGGCGAGATTGAAAACATAGAGGAGGCCATTTTGAAAGGGAAAAAACGGAATACAGTGGCTAAGTTATAAACAGCACATTGAGAGGCCGAAATTGGATTGAAAGGGAACATGAGAGGCTACACAAAAACATAGAAAATTTATTTTTTTTTAAAAAACACAGAAGGATCTTCACCTTCACCGTTCAACTCTCACTGCTACTCAACCTTTCCTCTCCTTCATTCCGTTCCAAGACAGCTCCATTTTCTTCCTTCCACTCGCCGCGCTACCTCCCACCGTCTTTTTCACACCATGCCTTCATCTCCCTGTTCTTCGCCGTTTCCATCATCACTCTCAACCACCGCCAAAAACAAAACCCTCTATCATCTCTCTTTCGAAACCCTCTCCACCGTCCCTGTTTCTACTCTTTCTCACCGTTAACCGAACACCTCCGCAGCTTCATACTCCCTGTCTCCATTCCGCCGTACCCCCATCTTGCTGTCTCTCTCTCATTTCTGCCGTTCACTACTTCCATCTAAACTCCCTTCAAACTCGCCTGTCAACAGACCCACCACAACCTTCCATTACTATCTGTAAACTCCGGCCAAACCCACCTTCTCATCTTCTTCCAAAAACTTCTTTCCATTTCTAACCCTCCGCCTTCATCTGCCCAACACTCACACTCCTTCACCGTCGCCGTTCCAAACCCTCATCGGAACCCCAACCGTGTTCCCTTCGCAGCCTCCTTCACCACCAACAGCGTTCTGCTCACGAACTCCACTGTTGTCCCAAATCTCAACCGCGTCTCTCCCTGTTTCCTCCCAGCATCACCTTCAGCCAAGGCCTGTTCCGGTTCAACAACACCAATAGCAGTTTTCAATTCTTAACGATTTCATACAGGTAAATTCGTTCTCATCTCAGCTTTGGTCATGAATTGAATTGATAGGATATGGTTTATAATGCACTGATTTAACCAATTGTCAAGATTTTGCTATGAATATATGTTACAATGTTGAATTCAAACTGATGGATCATTAATCTGTTAAATTTCACTTTGATTGCAAACTGTTATTACATAATGAATCTCTGAATTTGTGTCGATAAAAGGTTGAAGTGCATTGGTTATGATTTGTCTAATGGTTTTGAATTTGAGTTTGGAATTTGGTTGGTGGTGTCAGTGCTGTTTTGTTTGTGTGGGTGTCAACACTATGTTTAGGCACGCTTAAATTTCAATGAGTTTGCAGCAAAGGTACCCATGTTCGGTTTCAATGAAGGTTTTTATGATTAGCCGCGTTACTCGCGTGTAATTTGAACCGAGAAACCATTTGGGGCCAGCACCGTGTTATTGCGTTATTTCTCACTTTTTATTGAAGTTTATGAAGGTTGTATAGTTTCGATGAAGGCAATTCTATTTCCGCATTTTTGTATGCATAGAAATCGACCGAGAAACTGTCGTGGGCAGCCATGTTATTTTTGTTTTCTTTTGAATTTGTGATAAGGATTTCACTTTTAGTTTCGATGATGGCTTAAATGTTTATGTTGCGTTTATTCGCGAGGAACCTAGCCGAGAAACTACGGGGCAGCTTTGTTGTTGTGGCCTTTGAGGCAATTTTGAACAAGAATATTTGTCATAACGCTATTTTCATCATTATTCTCAATTAAAGTTCTAACCGTGTTACTATGTCTTATTTCAATTTGAATTGGAATTGTGAGTAAAATAATATTAGTGTTGTTTCGATGAAGGCTAAATGATGATGCCGTGTAAATCCGTGTGGAAATCTAGCCGAGGAACATGTTAGAACTCCATGTTTTATGTTATTATCCTTTTAATTTTTGATTGAAGTTTATGATTTGAAAGTCATATTGGTTTCGATGAAGGTGATGTTGTTTCCGCGTTTATTCGCGTAGAAACTAACCGAGAAACCATTAAAATATCCTCTTGTTTTCACTTTAATTTCAATTGTAGTTTTTTGTTTAAATAATATCCAAGAATAGTTTCGATGATGGTTTAACGATTAGGCCGCGTTACTCGCGTGTAAATCTAACCGAGAAACATGTTGGAATATCGTGTTTTGTAATTTTAATTGAATTCGGATTTAGTTCTGATGAAGGTTTAACGATGATTCCGCATTTATTCGCGTGTGCATCTAACCGAGGAACTTTGAAGGCAATGTATCGTTTATTTTGAGTAAATTTATATAGAAAGACATTTTTATTTCAAGTAAAGTTGAATGAGTAGTGGCTGCCCGGATTATAATCGCTTGTCTTGGTTGGTTTTGAAATGAATTTTCCATGTTTTGACTTTATAATTAATAACTTGTGCACGGCTTCTTTGGTTTCAATTACAATCTGTTGCTTATTCGTATACATAGTTCATGTTAATTACATTTTTGATTTTATTTCTTCATTACTAACCATGTTTTGATTCGATGCGATTTTATGTTCATTTTATTTCACACTATGCTACTAATGTATCTGTTATTTGTGAAGATATCCGAGGATGGTTCAAGCATACATTCTATCTTTCGCATCTACATACATTTTTATATACTCTTGTTCATATTACTATTTTTATTTAATGTTTAATATTTAGTATTGTACACACAATATACTTGCATTTTTATTTTATATATTATACCGTAAATATAATTATACTTAGTATTATTGTTTATCTTATATTTTATACTGTAAATATATTATACATGTTTTTTTTATTTCTTATATTTATTATTGTAAATATTCACTATATACATACCACTATTATTATTATAGTTTATCTATTAATTCGTAAATAAGTTCGAATCTAATTATATTAATCTTCTTTGTGCGGCAATTTCATATTTTTAATTCAATTTAATTTTTGAATATGTATGAACACAAGTATAGTATTTAATTTCTTAGATTTAACTTTTATAATCTGTTCTAATATAATAAAATACAATAATCCGCGTTTAAGCTTCTTCGCATTTAACTTTTGTTATTATTCTGTTGAGATACAATTGCTTTACCGTTTCTCTTTAATTTATATTTATCCCCATTTGAAAAATTGTATCCCAATCCCCTTGATGCGTTGTAAATAATTTTACCGCTTTCTATTTTTATTTTTTTTATTTTACCGTTTAATCCCCATTTACATTTGATGTATCCCTCTCCCAAGAACAAATCTTGTAATAATTATCTAGTGCACATTTATTTTATTTTCACTTACACAAAACCAAAAATCATTTTTTAAACTAATAACTGTGAATCATTTTAAACCTGTAAGTCGACAAAGCTAAGAAGCGTCGCGGTGACTACACATGCACACATGTACGCTTGATCCTGGGCCTTCTTACAGTGAGCCTATTTCGATTAATTGTTCCAATTAGTCGTTATAGTAGACTAGCCCACTTTGCTAGTACACATGTAATTTAATTGTTTTATACTTAGGTTGGCCACCTTGTATGGGCTTTGTCGATTTTACTTGTGATTTATAATTATCTTGATCCTATTCTTTCTCCATTCACCAAGCATTTAAAACACTTTCAATAAAAATCGACCCAACGTCGAGTCTTCTTCTCAAACCTCGACCCAACGTCGAGTTATTTTCAAAATTAATTTTTCTACAAAACAAAAAACATAGTGCTATGGTATTTAATTGAACCGTTAGAGGATATCCGACGATTTAATTAAAATGTAAAGTATTTGGGCCATTAGAGGTAACCCAATGACTTAAATACTTTATTCCATACACTTAATAAAAGTGAACTTTGTTTCACCTCACTCTTTTCATAAAGATTTTTGATGAGAGATGATATGGTATTTAAGTAAATCGTTAGAGGATAGCCGACGATTTAATTAAAATGTAAAATATTTGGGCCATTAGAGGGTAACCCATGACTTAAATACTTTATTCCATACACTAATAAAAGTGAACTTTGTTTCACCTCACTCTTTTCATAATAAAGATTTTGGATGAGAGATGATCGGTTGACCTCAATCACCAATCTCGAGTATTGAATCGTTAGAGGATAGCCCAACGTTTTGGTACTTGTCATCCACAATTTAAAATCAATTCCAACACACTCAACATCTTTTGTGCGCTCCAAGCACCATTTACCTTTAAACCCTTTTCAAGAATAGACATGATTCATTTATAATTGAGATGCTTCTTCCTCTATTCCCAAGGTTTTCGACTTCTCCACTTGAGTACTAGAGGTGTTCTCAAACCCTCCCTCATGTTGGTGCGTAGTCTTTTATTCTTTATCACACCTTGTGGACGTTAGACGAGTCCTCTCCTTTAAAAATGACGACTTGTCTTTTCATTTAAAATCAATCAACAAACAAATATTTTCTAGAAGAACTACGGAGTTTTGACTTTCCCATTGCACGAGGGAGTACGTAGGCACGCGGTTTCAAAACCGTGTCAAACTCAAAAATAATAAAAACATTTCTTCTCCCTTTTTTTTCTCATTTCAAACTTAGAAGATCGTAAAATTTTCACACTAACACACAACCACACTTTGAACTAAATGGGTACCATCGAGTACGATGGATGTGAGGGGTGCTAATACCTTCCCCTTGCATAACCAACTCCCGGACCTATATCTCTTAATTTGGTAAACCGTCTTATCCATTTCTCTCGTGGGTTTTATCTATATTTTCCCGTTCTTCTTTTAGAACAAATAAAATTAGGTGGCGATTTCACCGTTTGTTTTGAAATTCATTTAAATGATTTTTTTGAAAAATACGAGTTGCTTCAGTTGGCGACTTCACTGGGGAAATTTTCTCAAGCGAGTTAACCCTAGTTTAGTTCTTTGTGTGGTTGTGTGTTTATCGCTTTATTTTACTTTCTTCTTTGTACTTTATCTTATGTTTATGTTTCAGTTATTTATTTTTCTATGCTTTATTTATTATCATATCCATTGTGTGGGAATCCTTCATGGGATTATTGATACATAGACAAGCCCACTACCCAGGCTTCTAGGTCACCTTTTTAGGAATAGAGGGTTGCGTAGCCTAGGTCCACTGACTCCATTGTCTTGTTGGCCCGGCGACTCCGGCTTAGAGTTGGTTGTTTTAAGGAGGTTCTTGGCCGCGATAGCGGGACATCAATCTTTGGACAAATGACCTATAACTCTAAGTTTGTTCATGTTGTCTAGCGAGACCAAACGCTCAAAATTTTTTGAGTATCCCGTTAAGAGTCGTTTCTTGGGGTATACTTTTCCAAATACTATTACCACGTAGGCCTCTCGCGCGATGATAGTGTTTGTTAAAAGGGGATCTGAGACTCCAAGAAACACTTAGCAGAAAACCTTAAAACCATCCTCTGGGTAATTATTGGGTAGAAAGCTTAGAGCCATCCTATCATAGGATCCCACCTGAATAAGTGGTTCTGATCACTTGTATCATCCCTGTTTCACGTCTCTGTGAACCTATTACTGTTATTATGTTGCATTCCATTTGTGTATGTGACATTGCATTTCATCACATCTTTTGCATTAATGACATTACATTTCAATGCATCATCTGTATATTTCATGCATCCATCCAAGTTGTCAAAAGACTCATTTAAATGCATCTCCATCTTGATTGTTGATTTCTTGTCGATTCCTCTGCACAAGCACGGAACTAGAGCCAACGTCAAGAGAAGAATGGAATACCAAGAACAACACAATGCAGAAGTCCAAATGGAAATCGGTGATTTGAAGTCAGGCATGACTAAACTTACCGAAATGATGCAAGTTCTGATCGCCAGAGGTGAACAACCTCAAAGGATTGTAATTTAAAGTCTCATTGTTGTTGATCCTCAGTCTTCTCGGATGCCGATTACTACTTGGCGAATTTGGGTTACCTCGAATTACGTTCCACCTGCAACTACTCCAATGGTTGGCGAGTCTTCCCGACCAGTTTTCGAGCTCCGTTTTCCGAGCCTCAACCGATATACATCTGCTCCTCATCGACCTTTTGTGCATCAACCCTGCACAAGTTGCTTATGAGAACCCTCTCTTTGATTACCGTCTTGACACTCCACGTGTGAGCCGAAGATTTTGATGAACTTGAAGAAGTCCGAGCAATATCGGACTGGAAAGAAGGATGAAAGCTATGGAAGGCAACGATGTCTTTGGTATTCTGCAGAGAACATGTGTTTGGTTTCGATCTGGTTATGCCTCATAAGTTCAAAACTCGATTTAGAAATACAAGGGCACACTTGTCCAAAAGTCATTCTTGATGTACTTGGAAAATGTGCGCTTATACGAGGAATGACAAGCTTCTTATCCATTGTTTTCAAGACGACTGAGTGGAGCTTCATTGAAATGGTATATGGGACTTGAGAAAGACCATATTCAATGCTTCAAGATCGATTAATGCTTTCATGAAACAATACCACTACAATCTTGACATGGCTCCTGATCACCGTCAATTGCAAAACATGTCTCAGAATGATAAGGAATCTTTTAAGGAATACGCTCAACGGTGGAGAGAGTTGGCCTCACAAGTTGAACCACCCTTATCTGAGAAGGAGCTCACTGGTTTGTTTATGGATACCTTGTCTCCTTTCTATTGGGAGAAAATGATTGGTAGTGTGTCCTCCCTTCCATTTGGTGACTATTGGCCAAAGGCTAGAAGAGGAATTAAAGAGGAAAAGTGTCTGTTGCTGGTGAACCCTCTGGTGGTGCCAAGAGATCTTTTGGAAACTTCCATAAGAAGAAAGAAGGTGAAACTAATGCTGTCAGAATTGGAAGAGGAGGACCTCGCCGTAGGCCTCAAAACTATGACCAAGCACAAGTAGATGCCGTCACTCCTGCAGTCAAGGCTCAACCAATTCAAATTCCTCAACATCAGGCTGGTGGACAAAATCAGAACCGCAATGCAAGGAGTAGGACTCAATTTGACCCTATTCCAATGACTTACATTGCATTGTATCCTCATTTGGTTGAGCTAGGTCTAATCACAACTAGACCTCTAACTCCTCCAGATCCTCTCCCAGCCGGATTCAAGTCTGATCTTCATTGTGAGTTCCATCAAGGAGCTGTCGGCCATGATTTGGAAAGTTGCTATGCACTAAAGGCTAGAGTTCGAGATCTAATCAGAAGACAGGAGATAAATTTCGGGGATCCTCCGCCAAATGTTATCAACAATCCAATGCCAGGAAAAAGTGGCTGAAGAATGGGTCAGAATATCCCATGTCACCTCCTAAAGCCAGTTTTCAGACAGGACAGCTCATCCTTGTAACTGATTAGTCACTAGGCCATGTTTCTTTCTGTTTGCATTTTCCCTAGTTTATGTTAAATTATTGCTTTCAAATCTTGTTTGTAATTTCGTGTTAGTTTTAATGAAATGAGCATTGCACTGTTTTGATTCAAATCATCTACATTTATCGCTTTCAAAAATATATATTTTCCATGTTTAATTTCTTTACCGAACCCTTGTCTTTGCAAAGATTGGAGGGAGGATGATAAAAACAAGATACCCATAATTGTTGTTGGTATGCTTTCGAATAAAACTTTGCTGATGATATACAGGCATTGTTTCAATTCCCAAACACTGGAGAAATAAGGATGTTAGTCCCTTGTCAACCCCGTCGAGCCTAGAAGTTGGAGTCTCTTTCTATACGAAAAAACCCGCAATCTTTAACCTGGGGCAGGGTATTTCTCAGTTAATTCGGATGTGCATTTATTCAAGACGCCTTTCAACAAAGGTTGTATTCAATCCAGTTTCCTTCACACACATCAAAGGAGTGTCGGAGACGTCATACAAGTCAATGAATGTGATGATGGTCCCGTAATCATGAAAGTCAAGCAGTCACTGTCTTTTTTTTTAAAAAAAATATATCAAAAGAAAAAGCCGCTAAGTTAAAATTAAAAAGGAAACTTAGGCAAAAAAAATTGGGGCATCCCGCTTACCGTAATCTTAAGTGGAACGGTTTAAGCAAAAGTTAGGGATGACAAAATTCAAAAAAAGAGTTGACCAAAGTCCTCAAATAGCAAAATGCTACAAAAAAGAAGTGACTGTTATCTCAAGAATATATCAGCTTCTGAGCCATCATTATTCCTATCAGTGTACAATCCAAAATCTATTGGAATCTTTAATGCACAGTTTGAATTAATTGAGCGTAGGGCTGAAGAACATCACGAAGATTGGGTTGGGTACAAATAAATTTTGAGCCTTTATCCTTTATTTCTTAAACCGTGAACCAGACCACGTTACAACCCTCAAAAGACCTAATTGAAGCCCGGTTTCTTTTGAAAGTATACTACAACAAGGTTGCGTAATATGACTCCTAAGATTTTTTGCAAATCAACTGTCTTGGTATATCATACTTTATTTCCTTTTTCACTTTTAATTTTTTAAACCACTGTGTTTTAACCAGTGGTCCATTTTCTATACAACAAATAACATCATTCCAAAAATGATTTTTATTTCAAAACTTTTGCATGAACTTTGCATTAAATTTACCATGTCTGAATAAACAATTTTTGCTTGCAAACAAGTTTTCCTCATCATCTAGGAAGTCCAAACTGTTGAGAAACTTGGTCAGTGATCCTAATCAGGGGCAAGTATCTTTCAGATCCTGTTGTGAATCAGTTCAAGATTTGTTGCTCAGTGCAAGTCATTATCAGAATTGATTTAATCAGAAGAACATTTTCAAGACTTATACCGGGGCACTCCTTTCCCCTCAGTAATTTCAAGAGTTGAAGCCATGATCGGTTTATCCTCAACAATCAGCTAATCTGGGGCAACCCCCAAGCAGCGCTTCAGTCCTTCCTCCAAGGATCATTGTTTTTGACACGATTCACAAGTGTGTTAGAAGTGTTTCTCAAGACATTTTCTCTCCAAGCAGAGTTGGCAGTGTTCTCCGTGTCGAGGAATCAGAGTTCCCATCTTATCTCCACAAAAGAGTCAATCTCCGTTGTCATAAACATCTACATTACATACTACATGCATAGATCATTCACATATCATGCATCACAAAATTCATATATCATGCATAACAAGAGTGTTTTATCCTCATTTGCATTTTCCCGAGGTCTTGTTACAGCCAATGTCTTACCTTGTAGTCAAAATCCAACTTACTTGGTACCTACCAGTTTATTTCCCTGATGTAGCTTCGGATCTGTTTAAAATCTGATTGTCTTTTCCAGTTTATTTCTCGATGTAGCTTGGATCATTTAAAATCGATTGTCTTTTCAGTTTATTTCCGATGTAGCTTGGATCTTTAAAATCGATTGTCTTTTCCATTTTATTTCCACGATGTAGCTTGGATCTGTTTAAAATCGATTGTCTTTTCGTTTATTTCCACGACATAGCTTCGATCTGTTTAAAATCGATTGTCTTTTCAGTTTATTTCTCGATGTAGCTTCGGATCATTTTAAAATCGATTGTCTTTTCGGTTTATTTCTCGATGTAGCTTCGGATCTTTTAAAATCATTGTCTTTTCGGTTTATCTCTCGATGTAGCGGATCATTCAAAATCGATTGTCTTTTCAGTTTATTTCCGATGTAGCTTCGATCTGTTTAAAATCGATTGTCTTTTCGGTTTATTTCTGATGTAGCTCGGATCTGTTTAAAATCGATTGTCTTTTCGGTTTATTTCTCGATGTAGCTTGGATCATTTAAAATCGAATGTCTTTTCGGTTTATTCCTCGATGTAGCTTTCGTTTGTTTAAAATCGATTGTCTACCACAAATGTCTAGTTTCAAAGTCTCCCAATAATTACCACAAATTACCATAAAGTCATCTCATATCATACATCATTCTAAAATATATCAAAAATATTGCATTCAGCGCTTTCTCGTTATATTTTATTCACAGCATACCCATTGCATCTCAGGGCAAAATTTTGGGTTTTTTATATTTAATCATCTCCCACTGCGATAATATGAAGCTTGATCCTCTTCATATCATCTGGTCGAAGATATTTAAATAGGGGCAACTATTGCACCCCAAATTTTACCCTACTATTTTTCTACTTGCATTTGTATTTATATTATAAAAAAAAAGTCATTCACTCACTGCATATGCATCATATCGTCGTATTTGAATTGACCAAAAGTCAGTTTAAATCGATGTTTGCATTGTTTTAATTATAAAATGCATGTTATCTTACTTCATGCATTTTTACCTCTCTGCCTGTTTATTGCATTGATTTTTAAATTATTTATATGTCGGTGATATCGATATTTCGATTTTACAAACAGACTGCTAAAGGCGATTCGATACTGTGCAAAAATTAGCGGGAGAAATATTTCAAATTTTTATCTTTTACTCACTGCTTTATGAATCTACGTGTCGCGTAGATCATGAAAATGTGCTCTCCCTAATTTTTCGATACATTTTTGAGTCTCGTTTTTAACTGTAAGTATTTTAAAATCGGGTATTCTTTATTATCATTTTATTTCAACTTTAACCATTTCAATAATTTTTCTTTAATTTATAAGACCCGTAATTTATTTTAATATGCTCATATTATTTTTTCGGATAATTTATTGTTCGAACTTTTACAATTTTTGACAATTTTAGGTGTCCATTTTTTATCTCAAAAAATCAAAACAAAAATATTTTTGGGCTTGTCATTTTTTACCCAACCCATTTTGTGGCCCATTTAATCATAAGGGATATTTTCGGCATTAATAAAAATATGTAAAAACCTAATTTTATACTATATATACTAGTGTTATATTACTGTTCAAGGGGGCGAGATTGAAAACATAGAGGAGGCCATTTTGAAAGGGAAAAAACGGAATACAGTGGCTAAGTTATAAACAGCACATTGAGAGGCCGAAATTGGATTGAAAGGGAACATGAGAGGCTACACAAAAACATAGAAAATTTATTTTTTTTTAAAAAACACAGAAGGATCTTCACCTTCACCGTTCAACTCTCACTGCTACTCAACCTTTCCTCTCCTTCATTCCGTTCCAAGACAGCTCCATTTTCTTCCTTCCACTCGCCGCGCTACCTCCCACCGTCTTTTTCACACCATGCCTTCATCTCCCTGTTCTTCGCCGTTTCCATCATCACTCTCAACCACCGCCAAAAACAAAACCCTCTATCATCTCTCTTTCGAAACCCTCTCCACCGTCCCTGTTTCTACTCTTTCTCACCGTTAACCGAACACCTCCGCAGCTTCATACTCCCTGTCTCCATTCCGCCGTACCCCCATCTTGCTGTCTCTCTCTCATTTCTGCCGTTCACTACTTCCATCTAAACTCCCTTCAAACTCGCCTGTCAACAGACCCACCACAACCTTCCATTACTATCTGTAAACTCCGGCCAAACCCACCTTCTCATCTTCTTCCAAAAACTTCTTTCCATTTCTAACCCTCCGCCTTCATCTGCCCAACACTCACACTCCTTCACCGTCGCCGTTCCAAACCCTCATCGGAACCCCAACCGTGTTCCCTTCGCAGCCTCCTTCACCACCAACAGCGTTCTGCTCACGAACTCCACTGTTGTCCCAAATCTCAACCGCGTCTCTCCCTGTTTCCTCCCAGCATCACCTTCAGCCAAGGCCTGTTCCGGTTCAACAACACCAATAGCAGTTTTCAATTCTTAACGATTTCATACAGGTAAATTCGTTCTCATCTCAGCTTTGGTCATGAATTGAATTGATAGGATATGGTTTATAATGCACTGATTTAACCAATTGTCAAGATTTTGCTATGAATATATGTTACAATGTTGAATTCAAACTGATGGATCATTAATCTGTTAAATTTCACTTTGATTGCAAACTGTTATTACATAATGAATCTCTGAATTTGTGTCGATAAAAGGTTGAAGTGCATTGGTTATGATTTGTCTAATGGTTTTGAATTTGAGTTTGGAATTTGGTTGGTGGTGTCAGTGCTGTTTTGTTTGTGTGGGTGTCAACACTATGTTTAGGCACGCTTAAATTTCAATGAGTTTGCAGCAAAGGTACCCATGTTCGGTTTCAATGAAGGTTTTTATGATTAGCCGCGTTACTCGCGTGTAATTTGAACCGAGAAACCATTTGGGGCCAGCACCGTGTTATTGCGTTATTTCTCACTTTTTATTGAAGTTTATGAAGGTTGTATAGTTTCGATGAAGGCAATTCTATTTCCGCATTTTTGTATGCATAGAAATCGACCGAGAAACTGTCGTGGGCAGCCATGTTATTTTTGTTTTCTTTTGAATTTGTGATAAGGATTTCACTTTTAGTTTCGATGATGGCTTAAATGTTTATGTTGCGTTTATTCGCGAGGAACCTAGCCGAGAAACTACGGGGCAGCTTTGTTGTTGTGGCCTTTGAGGCAATTTTGAACAAGAATATTTGTCATAACGCTATTTTCATCATTATTCTCAATTAAAGTTCTAACCGTGTTACTATGTCTTATTTCAATTTGAATTGGAATTGTGAGTAAAATAATATTAGTGTTGTTTCGATGAAGGCTAAATGATGATGCCGTGTAAATCCGTGTGGAAATCTAGCCGAGGAACATGTTAGAACTCCATGTTTTATGTTATTATCCTTTTAATTTTTGATTGAAGTTTATGATTTGAAAGTCATATTGGTTTCGATGAAGGTGATGTTGTTTCCGCGTTTATTCGCGTAGAAACTAACCGAGAAACCATTAAAATATCCTCTTGTTTTTCACTTTAATTTCAATTGTAGTTTTTTTTGTTTAAATAATATCCAAGAATAGTTTCGATGATGGTTTAACGATTAGGCCGCGTTACTCGCGTGTAAATCTAACCGAGAAACATGTTGGAATATCGTGTTTTTGTAATTTTAATTGAATTCGGATTTAGTTCTGATGAAGGTTTAACGATGATTCCGCATTTATTCGCGTGTGCATCTAACCGAGGAACTTTGAAGGCAATGTATCGTTTATTTTGAGTAAATTTATATAGAAAGACATTTTTATTTCAAGTAAAGTTGAATGAGTAGTGGCTGCCCGGATTATAATCGCTTGTCTTGGTTGGTTTTGAAATGAATTTTCCATGTTTTGACTTTATAATTAATAACTTGTGCACGGCTTCTTTGGTTTCAATTACAATCTGTTGCTTATTCGTATACATAGTTCATGTTAATTACATTTTTGATTTTATTTCTTCATTACTAACCATGTTTTGATTCGATGCGATTTTATGTTCATTTTATTTCACACTATGCTACTAATGTATCTGTTATTTGTGAAGATATCCGAGGATGGTTCAAGCATACATTCTATACTGTCGCATCTACATACATTTTTATATACTCTTGTTCATATTACTATTTTTATTTAATGTTTAATATTTAGTATTGTACATACAATATACTTGCATTTTTATTTTATATATTATACCGTAAATATAATTATACTTAGTATTATTGTTTATCTTATATTTTATACTGTAAATATATTATACATGTTTTTTTTATTTCTTATATTTATTATTGTAAATATTCACTATATACATACCACTATTATTATTATAGTTTATCTATTAATTCGTAAATAAGTTCGAATCTAATTATATTAATCTTCTTTGTGCGGCAATTTCATATTTTTAATTCAATTTAATTTTTGAATATGTATGAACACAAGTATAGTATTTAATTTCTTAGATTTAACTTTTATAATCTGTTCTAATATAATAAAATACAATAATCCGCGTTTAAGCTTCTTCGCATTTAACTTTTGTTATTATTCTGTTGAGATACAATTGCTTTACCGTTTCTCTTTAATTTATATTTATCCCCATTTGAAAAATTGTATCCCAATCCCCTTGATGCGTTGTAAATAATTTTACCGCTTTCTATTTTTATTTTTTTTATTTTACCGTTTAATCCCCATTTACATTTGATGTATCCCTCTCCCAGAACAAATCTTGTAATAATTATCTAGTGCACATTTATTTTATTTTCACTTACACAAAACCAAAAATCATTTTTAAACTAATAGCGTGAATCATTTTAAACACAAGTCGACAAAGCTAAGAAGCGTCGCGGTGACTACACATGCACACATGTACGCTTGATCCTGGGCCTTCTTACAGTGAGCCTATTTCGATTAATTGTTCCAATTAGTCGTTATAGTAGACTAGCCCACTTTGCTAGTACACATGTAATTTAATTGTTTTATACTTAGGTTGGCCACCTTGTATGGGCTTTGTCGATTTTACTTGTGATTTATAATTATCTTGATCCTATTCTTTCTCCATTCACCAAGCATTTAAAACAATTTCAATAAAAATCGACCCAACGTCGAGTCTTCTTCTCAAACCTCGACCCAACGTCGAGTTATTTTTCAAAAATTAATTTTTCTACAAAAACAAAAAAAACATAGTGCTATGGTATTTAATTGAACCGTTAGAGGATATCCCGACGATTTAATTAAAATGTAAAGTATTTGGGCCATTAGAGGGTAACCCAATGACTTAAATACTTTATTCCATACATAATAAAAGTGAACTTTGTTTCACCTCACTCTTTTCATAAAGATTTTTGATGAGAGATGATATGGTATTTAAGTAAATCGTTAGAGGATAGCCCGACGATTTAATTAAAATGTAAAGTATTTGGGCCATTAGAGGGTAACCCAATGGTGAAATACTTTATTCCATACACTAATAAAAGTGAACTTTGTTTCACCTCACTCTTTTCATAATAAAGATTTTGGATGAGAGATGATCGGTTGACCTCAATCACCAATCTCGAGTATTGAATCGTTAGAGGATAGCCACGTTTTGGTACTTGTCATCCACAATTTAAAATCAATTCCAACACACTCAACATCTTTTGTGCGCTCAAGCACCATTTACCTTTAAACCCTTTTCAAGATTAGACATGATTCATTTATAATTGAGATGCTTCTTCCTCTATTCCCAAGGTTTTCGACTTCTCCACTTGAGTACTAGAGGTGTTCTCAAACCCTCCCTCATGTTGGTGCGTAGTCTTTTATTCTTTATCACACCTTGTGGACGTTAGCGAGTCCTCTCCTTTAAAAATGACGACTTGTCTTTTCATTTAAAATCAATCAACAAACAAATATTTTCTAGAAGAACTACGGAGTTTTGACTTTCCCATTGCGAGGGAGTGCGTGAGCAGCGGTTTCAAAACCGTGTCAAACTCAAAAATAATAAAAACATTTCTTCTCCCTTTTTTTCTCATTTCAAACTTAGAAGATCGTAAAATTTTCACACTAACACACAACCACACTTTGAACTAAATGGGTACCATCGAGTACGATGGATGTGAGGGGTGCTAATACCTTCCCCTTGCATAACCAACTCCCGGACCTATATCTCTTAATTTGGTAAACCGTCTTATCCATTTCTCTCGTGGGTTTTATCTATATTTTCCCGTTCTTCTTTTAGAACAAATAAAATTAGGTGGCGATTTCATTGTTGTTTTTTTGAAAATTCAAATTAAATGATTATTTTTTGAAAATCGAGTTGCTTCAATAGGCTTCTTATTTGTTCTTTCGACAAGTTCCCAGGTCTTGTTCTTCTCAATGGCTCTGAGTTATTCTTTCATGGCTTCACACCAATTCGAATTACTCATGGCTTCATTCAAATCGATTAGTTCTGCTTCATCCATCATCATGGCTTCTTCGAATAAATCAACATCAACATCAATTGCTTGATTTGGAAATCTTTCTTACCCAACTAGCCTTGTTGATTCAGTTCTTGTTCTTGTCGACCTCCTTTCATTTTGTTCAGGTGGTTATTCATTTCGACTAGTTGCAGCGTTGCCTTGTTCACTTCGACTATTTGAGGGCTCATCCTGTGGATCTTCTTCGAAGACAATTATAACTGTGTTTGATTCCTGTGTTGAACTTTGACTCCAGTCCCAACCTTTGCTTTCGCCGACATGAACATCTTTGCTGATTACTAGTTTATCTTTGATTGGCGAGTACAACTTGTATGCACCAGTAGAATGATAACCTATGAGAACCATTACTTTACTTCAACCATCCAACTTTCTTCTCAATTGTTAAGGTACATGCCTGAAGCACATTGATCCAAAAACTCTAAGATGACTCACACTTGGCTTTGACCTTGTCCAATCCTCATAAGGTGTTCTTCCTACTATCTTCTTTGATGGAGACCTGTTTATAATGTATACTTCTGTCGAAAACGCTTCAGCCCAAAATCTCTTAGGCATATCTTTAGCTTTCAACATACTTCTCGTCATGTTCAGTATACTTCTATTTTTTCCTTTCAGCTATACCATTGTGCTGAGGTATATAGGGTGCAATAATCTCATTCTCTATACCTTCCTTATTACAAAATTTGATGAATTCAGTAGACGTATATTCACCACCACCATCAGTTCTTAACTTCATCAATTTGCAGCCACTTTGTTTTTCAGCATGCAACTTGAATGTCTTGAACTGTGTGAATACTTCACTCTTACTTTCAATGATATAAATCCATATATGTCTAGTGAATTCATCAAGAAACGTAAGGAAATACTTGTTGCCTCCATTTGAATTCACTTCAAATGGTCCACACACATTGGAGTGAACTAGTTCCAACTTGCGCTTGGATTTCATGGGTAAGTCATGTTTGAATGTTTTTCTCACTTGCTTAGCTTTACAACATTCTTCACATACTTGTTTTGGTTCCTTCACGTAAGGCAAAATAAACACCATCCTTTTCTGGTTCAACACGCATAAACTCCTGAAGTTTAGATGTCCATACCTGTGATGCCATAGCCAGTTCTTGTCTTCTTCCGTAGTTGAAGCAAGACACTTATGATCTGATGTGCTCAGTTCAACTTTGAACATTTTATTTTCTACTAACGGTGGTTTCATGATTAGCCTTCCATCAACCCTATAGACTTTCATCTGATTCCTTTCAAGCTTCATTTTGAAGCCTTTTGCAAGTAATTGACCTACACTTATCAAGTTACTTGTTATAAAGGGTACATACAACACTTCAATGATAGTAGATTTTCCACCATCCTTCCTGACAATCGAGATGTCTCCTTCGCCTCCAGAGTTGATGTGTCTTCCATCAGCAAACTTATCACCTTTCTTACTGACTCATCTAACTTGGTGAACTAATCCTTATTGCCAATCATATGGTTGCTACATCCTGAATCCAAATACCATATGTTGGTTTTCTCAGTGTTCGACCGAGTGTTTACCATCATTAGCACCTCATCTGAGTCACTATCTCCTACTCTTGCATATTGGGCTTCATCACTTTCTTTCGCTTTTGCTACTTTCTTTCTTCGACAAGCTCGAGCATAGTGACAAATACCTTGACAATTGTAACATTGCACCTCTTTCGTGTCGACTTTCCTCCCAGAGTACTTGTTGCCCACACCTTTCTTGCTCGAATCAGCTTTCTTGCTTGACTTCTCATCACCTGCAAGATTCTTTCGATGCTTCGACTTCTCAGCTTTCTTGCTGAATCTTGATTGCAATGCTTGTTCATCTACCTTTTCTCTTTCTGAGTTTCTCTGCTTCAACCTCATCATGAGCCTTCAATGAAGCTTGAAGTTCTTCCAACTTCATCTCAGACAAAGTCTTGGCTTCTTCAATTGTCACTACTATGTAGTCAAAATCTGCACTCAGAGATCTCAGTACATTCTCTATTTTCTGCAAATCTGTGACTGTTTCACCACATGCCTTCATCTGGTTTGTCAGTGTCATAATTCTTGAGAAGTATGTAGAGGCTGATTCATCATCTTTCATCTGAATCATCTCGTATTGCTTCCTCAATGTCTGTAATTTTACCTTCTTCAATTTCTCACCTCCGCCATACAAGTTCTTTAACTTGTCCCACGCATCTTTCACTGATTCTTCTTCAATTATCTTCTCAAATACATCAGAGTCCACACACTGATGAATCAAGAACAACACTTTACAATCTTTCTTCCTCTGATCTTTGTGCGCAACTTTCTGGGCATCTGTCGTGTCTGCTCCGATACTCCATCATTCAAGATTTCAACAACATCTTGAAATCTGAAGATAACCTTCGTCTTTACAACCCATCGTTGATAGTTTTCACCCTTGAAAACGGGTAGATTTTATGGAATTTGCGAAGACGTTGTTGTTCTGTTTGCCATCAGAATCTCTCTGAATCACAACCGAGCTCTTTGATACCAATTTGTTGGAACAAAGGGTTTTCAAGAAAGATTGTTTTTGAGAACAAGAAGAATAAAAAGGAGAGGAAAAGTTTTGTTATTTTGTAAAAAACTATGTGAAAATTCTATTAATTGTTGTATATGATTACAAAGGGGTATCTCCTTATATAAGCACACATTACAAAGGCTCAAAAGGAAACTAAGTTAAGGCCCAAAACATGCCAAGCCCAAACGCATTCGATACTAACTAACTCGACACAGACACATAATTCGACAGAGTCGACAGAATCGAAATTATACTTTCTAACATAGCCAATCAAAACGTGAATGCCTCAATTATGCATCTTTGATGCAAAGTGTTTAAATTTAAACTTAACATATGAAAAACAAATGACAATGAAAGCAATATGAGAAAAATATTTCATGATTAGTTTCTTAATATTATCTTTTTATATAGTAATTTCTTGTTAAATTTTTGGAATGTTAGTTGTAGTTGTATCCAGTAAAATCTTTTTTTTATTGTTGTTGTTGTTATTTTTTTGAATAAGCAACTCTGTATTCAAATAAGAGTGCTAGAGATACTCAAACCCGATTACAAAAGGTGAGAATGCTAAAGACACTTACATACACAGTTTAAGATAATCAAGGAGACTCTTGCATCATTCATAGAAGTTACATTAAACCCTCCCTTTAGAACCTATAGCAAGCCACCACCATGTAAACATTTTGACGTTGAATACGATTTCTTCCAAAGAACCTACTACATCTTAGACAGTTATTTGGTTACGAGATTTCCAAGCACACTAACACATTGTCAGCCAAATAACACCCATTATGTTCTTAAGGACCAAACACTCCAATTTGGCTACAAACTGAAGAAAGAAGTTGCAACAGTCCCCCATAACTTCACAATAAATGCCCAGCCAACAAAGAATCCTACTCCAAACGTCTCTCATCAAAGGAAAACTAATTATAACATAAGTAAGATTCTCATCCTGATTAGAACAGAAAACACACAAAAATTCAAGAGGATCATGGGTTATTCCCCTTCTCACTAATTACATTTTAGTAGGCCACACAAAGATCTTTACTTTAGATGGAATATGTGAATTCCATACAACTTTTAGAGCATTAGAAACACTTGCATCGATGTCAGCCACAACCGAAGCCTGCATTAATTTTTTGTAGCACGATTTAACCGAAAAAATTCTGTTACTTTCTAATGGCCACACAACAGTATCTGCACCGCCCCTACAAGGAGAAAACTCAGACAAAATACTTAATAATTCTTCTCTTTCAACAACTTCCAGGATTCTGTCTATACCCTCTTCTGAAGCGGAACCATCAACTTCATTGACTCATGCATGTGGTACCAAGACTTCATTGATGACCATTTCATCTTCCTCCAAAAATTCCCACCATAGAATTGATTCCCGCTTGGAATCGAAGCACTTTACAATATTTCACTCAATTCACACTATGAGATTGAAGCCCTCACTATACCAATATCCTATAAACATCACTGGACCAATCTTCATAACATAATCACTGGACCAAAATTCTAACATATGCCATGAATGCATGATGCACCACAACATAATAAAACAAGACTACTGCTAGTCAGAACGCATCATAATTCATGAATTCATCATACTGTCATCACATACATCACAATACACAAAACATCATCACAAGAACATCAATATATCATGCAAACATTCATATGTTACATCAATTGCACAATCACATCTATTCATCATAGTATTATCATAACTCATCATTCAGAGGTATAGTTTAATTCTAGTAAGATAATGAAAATGTACATCCTTTTACTAATGAAAATATACATCCTTTTACTCCTCTATTCTTCCTAATTATAGTTCAGTGTGTTAGCTACCCAAAACTTCGAACGACGCGTCTAATATACTAATAGCTTGAATTAATCTCAACAATCACTAGAATCTAGTATGACAAAGAATTCAAATTGATGTTGTAGGACATAGAAGAAATAAAAGAATTAAACAAAAACGATTTTAAAACAAATCAAAATCACGATTTTGATTTCTCTATATAATTTGTTGCATAACAAGTCTTCTTGATTTGTTTATAGTGAGAAAGCACAAGTAAACATGTTCTTCAAGTTCTTCCAATTGCTCCAAAAACCTACTCTCATGATCATTAATCTCATTCATAACCTGCTTCAATATTTCACATTTACTTCTAACATTCTTCACACAAACATCAGCTACCATTTTCTTATGTTCCACCTCATCATTCAGCCGCTTCACCATCCTACTCATAGTATCCAAATCATTGATCATTATGAATACCCCTTTCGCAGCAGCATCAAGTTGTTCACATAGTCTTTCATAACTAGAGCTTCTTCTAATCCTAATTTTGATTCTCTTTAGGAACAAACCAACTAAACCTCCAACAATAATTGGTGCAGCCACTAATCCAACAACACTATGCAAAGAAACAATTAATAAAGCAATAAGAATAGCACCATGTGAAGTAACAAGAGCAATTCCTCCAACTTTCTTGCAAGCACTAATCAATGTTAATCTTCTTTTGATTCTCTTTCTCTTTGATGTTAGTTTACCAAGAAGTTCAATGTACTTATCATGAAGATCATGAGACTGCATTGTAGTGATAGCAGACAAAGGCTTGTTTTGTAATTTTGATGAAAATGAAGCAAGCTTTTTGTGATATTTTCGTGTAGTGTTTGTTTGTTCATTGGTGCTATCATTGAAATGACTAACAACTCGTGTGATTCTTGTATAAGAAAGTCTTGTCGAGTGGATTCCTTGAAGGATTGTGTCACAACAAAGACATGCTTCCAAGCTAGCTTCGAAATAGTCCACTAGAAGTTGATGAACCTTAACATTACGTGTCATGTTTGTAATGATTTCTTGTCGGGGCTCGAGCAAAGAGTCGGTGAGATTCATGCATATAGGAGAAAGAGGAGGAGGAGAAGATGAAGAGAGGCTTATTGTCTTCCCAAGTTGCACTTGTGCTTTGTTGCATATTTCAATGAAAGACTTAGTTCTAAATGTTTGGAGATATTCTTCATTTACGTTTGGCTTGCTACACAAGCTTTCTTCCTCATCACATTCTCTCCTTGATCTACCTGTATAATAATTTGAAGTAAATAATTAAACTATCTATTATTAGAAGAAAACTAAGAATTGAGATGCAGAGAATGAATATATATAAACTAACCTGATCTTTGAAGAGAACAAAGCCACATGGTACATGTCATGTTGAAAAATATTGATAGAAGACAAAAAATAGTGGTAAAGAATTCTATATGCTTAGACTTGAACTTTTGATATTAAAACTGGAAGAAGGAATTGTGTCAACAATATATAGAGAGAGGGAAGGTCGGTGTATACGTGTCGTGTGGTTGTAGCTTAGAGGGAAAGAGAGTAAATCCAGTTGGCAGTTATTGTGACCACAAAAAATGGATAGATAGCTTTGCACGCACGTTAGTGTGTCTGAGACGTTGTGTTTTCGCACGTAGACACCACCAGGGAAGGAAGCTCCTCCCACAAGCTCAGTATACAAGAGATAAAAGTTAAGCATTTGCATCTTATCAATAATAACATTCACTACTAGTTTCCTTGCAATGTATGTATGGATTATGTATATATAATATCCAAATGTCATGTTTCTTGCCCTATTATTATGGAGTGTTATTGATAACAAAAGAGCTTGTGGTGTGGGCAAGCACAGATGGTAGTAAAGAAACGGGGGGAAATAAGTTGGGTAACATACCTACATATTCATAATAATATTTTAATAATATAAATATGTAATTTTATTTTGAATATTTTATTTAATTGGACTTTTAGCAGTGTTTGGACCTTTTAAGTTTAGAGAATTTCTTATAGCACTTTATATAGAGAAAAAAAATCTTATGTAAAACAAAAAATGTCCTCCGGAAGTGTATTTATGGGGAACGGGAGGT
Organism: Vicia sativa; assembly: GCA_021764765.1. Taxonomy (NCBI): domain Eukaryota; kingdom Viridiplantae; phylum Streptophyta; class Magnoliopsida; order Fabales; family Fabaceae; genus Vicia; species Vicia sativa. The sequence continues at coordinate 200,134,219 of CM038795.1, read as the reverse complement.
AGTTCAGTCTGTGGACGAAGAGGGCGCATTCAATCCTTGTTAGGCTAGTCCATCCATCTTTATTGCTGGAGTAACGGGAGGTAGCTCGGTCTATGGACGACGAGGGCCCTCGGTGGATTAGTCGGTCAACAATAGGTCGGACACCATCTTTAAAAAAAATCTGACTATATATTATGCAGGTTTTTGTGCATTTATAAAATACGTAGTAACATACAATTTCGATTAAATACTAAGTAATCACAAAATACATATTAATGCTCAGAAATATTATGTTCCAAAATACGATACACAAAATATTCCTCAAAGTGTTATTCAAATAATCTAAAATATGAAAAACATAATACTACTAATAACAAAATGCATCTAAAACTATCAGACTAATGAGTCGGCCCGTGATATTCGCGACATTCCTGCGTTGCCTCCTGTACTGAAGAGTCCCCAAACCTCCGCCATGATGGCATCTAGAACACTTTTAACATCAGAGCCATCAGGAAACAGACCTCTATCAATACCTGTCTGCGCAGTCTCCATGATAAGAAGACACATAGGCAACACATCATGAATATGATCGGCCTTAGCCTCCCCCTCCTCTAGAAACTTCGCATGTGCTGGTCTAGCTGGGTTACAAGGAGCCTTATGTACCAAATATGGATGTGACACCCTAAATAACCATAAGGTATATCCATCCTCATAGCTCCAATCTTTTGGGGCTATGGTACTCTGGGCCTCATCTGACACGAGTTGGTTAAGATCATCAAATATGTCATCCATATCCCTCTGTGTCACCATGGGAGGGGCACACTCTGAGGGTGGTCTAGGAATTATCTGCATGTATCCAAACTGCCACATCACGCGATCAGGCAAATAAACCGTCTTGCACGACCTGCATGTCAGCCACCCAATGAACAACACAATATCGTCAAAGGGAATCGTCTCGTTGTAAGCCTCGTATGCATGGAATCATACATCCTCATAGGCCAGGCGGTATGTATACACCCTGAATGGATTTGTCTCTAGGTTCCCTCGGAGTCGGTCGAATGAAGCGACACATGGCCGACCTCAGTATACGTAGGCTCAAGTGACCATCCGGATATGTGAGGGAAGTGCTGTAAGATCCAGGCCTGAAATGTTATCGTCATTAGTAAGTATTAATTTACATAACCAGACAAAAATAACATAAGAATAAGAAATGTTACCGTCAAAAGTGTGATGTTGCCATTCATCTGCTTTGTATTCCACTTAATGCCTTCAGACAACTTATGGTACAAATACACTAAATAAGCTTCCCCTGGTTCCACCACGCGATCTGCAGAAAATCGTCAAACAACCGCAAGTACATGATATCAGTGTAAGTGGCACTAGTGTCCACAAAAATCTGTGTTCCAACCAGATAAAAAGATATTCCCTCATAGCATGTCCTCTGTGCTGGGCTACCTGATGATCGTCACCAACAGCCTGTCGTGCACACACTAGCTCAATCGTGAACACATTCTGCAAGTAGCTAAATCTAACATGTCACCCACGAGTTTTGTCGATCTGAGCCATATCACCCTCTAGAGTTACTCTTAAGTACTCCACCAACATATCCAGCATCTCCTCTTCGGTGCACCTAGCATGATCTAAAACCCCCTCTAATCGGAAGGTGCAACAGACATGCGACATCGTCTAGTGTGATTGTCATTTCACTATATGGTAGGTGGAACGAAGATGTCTTGTGATGCCGTCTCTCAACAAAAGCGTTAATCATACCATTCTCTCAACAAAAGCGTTCATCATACCATGATTAATAGTAGTATATCCATATAAGACCAAATCATGCAGCCCAATAATGTGATATAACTCCGAGAACCATGGCTCGACGGGTGGTACTAGACGATTGTTCTTCCTAGCATGGTTAATTATCTTATGTGGATCACGGTCCTGCATTCATAGATAAATACAATACATAAAAATTGTTAAATGAAATATTTACCAATACATAACATGGTTCGGATAAACACAAGACTTAAATGAACACAATACTTAGCAAAAAAAACACAATATGTAACAATTGTTAAGTGAAATATTTACCTCTCCGTCCCATAAGTATTTGGCAACATGGTCCGAATACAACGTCAATAATGAAAAATCATAGGTTCCTTCTCCAAAACCCTGAGGCGCCTCTAGTGCAGGCTGTGGATGTTCTTCTAGTGTATATTAAAAACCAGATAATATACCAACAAGGTCTTTAAGAAAATAAAATACAAATTAGAAAATCAAACATTAGGTTTCTAATATAGAAGAAAAGCGTACTAAAACTCTTTTCTCACAATTATCCAAGAAACATACGTGGGATGCAAAATCCTTCAGAACTTGAAGAAATAGTAAAAAATACAATAGTAAATTATTTAATATGATACGTGAACAAAATGAGGATAATTTACAAATTGTAGGGGTGAGGAATAAATTCAAGGGAGTGGGATAATTTTTTTCCAAATCTCTCTCGGGACTTCTCGGCAGCCCATATACACAAGATAAAATTGGACTAATTTGTGTGAGTATCCTTTAAAAAATCATGCAAAATTTGATAGTTAGACCTAACCACTTAATTTATCATAATCCAAATCATTCCACAACAACAATATACCACTTTCGATGTGTCTGTCGGAAATGGGGAGGTTCTGTCCCTAAATATCCTCTCCATCTTCCAACTCCATTTCCATGACTCCTGCTTTCAAACAATTCATTTTTTGATCTCCCTACCAATAAAATGCATCAACTCAATGTGGCTCCATATTTGATTGACCAAACTCTTGTTTGTGGGTCTAGCTTTGGATAGATTATCATTGTTGACCGAAAGTCTGAGCTTCGTCTTCTTAATCCCGTTACACTCGCTACAATACCCCTTCCTAAACTTCCAGTTGGGCTTAGAATGGATAATGACGATCCAAATCTTAAACCCTTGTGTCTTGTCAAAATTGTTTTATCATCCAGTCATTCGCTTACAGATGACTTTATAGCCTTCACAATGCTCGATTTTAAAAAGTTGGCAATCTTTAAAATGGGCTCCGAATCATGGATTGTTGTCGAATATGAAAAAAAACACAACTGGATGGATGTTATACACATAAATGTTTCCTTATTTCTTATTGACGTAAGTGGATTGATTTCAAGGTTTGATGCTGATCTTTGTCAGATCTCAAACATTGAGATGACTGCAATTGGTTCCAATAATGATCGTCGATATCTAGTGTTTCTCAAGGAGGACATGTTGTTGGTTATTCAAAGCCGTAGTCAGCCCCGTGTTCTTACTTCTCAGACAATGGGGTTTAAGATATATAAGATGAATTAGAATATGCAAAAGTGGGAACAAATACAAAGCTTGGAAGAATACTCATTGTTCATTGGAACCAAATCTTCACTCTGCTGTGTTGCTGCTTCTGTTGGTTCTCTTCCTAACACTATATATTTCACTGACTACTGTTTATGGGAGAGATATATGTATCTATGGTTTATCCAATGGCCACATTCAGAAGCTCCCCACTTTTGGTTATCATTCAGTTTGGGTTGAGCCAACTCCATAAACGTGAGTTTTTGAATTCATGATATACTTTGCAGCATAAGTAGTTAAATACTTTTGAATTCATGATATACTTTTTGTTTATTTTGCTAGTGGGAGGAACCCAAGGATGTGACAGACAGTCCGATGCTTCATAACACGTTGGTGTGCTGGTCAGAAAAGATTTATGTTCATGATCTATCTTAGCATTGCAAGAACTAGTTTTTTTTCCAGAAACAACAATATGTTTATGTATTTTTTATGATTGTTCAATTGTTTCATTTGGTCCTTCCTATTCTCAGTTTTATAATTCTTCTACTATTTCATTTGATCCTTTCCATTCTTAGTCTTGTAATGTTAATTCCTCGTTTGAACTGATTTCATTTTGAATTCCTTGGAGAAAAACTTAAATACAAGTTATTTCTATAGCAAAATATAAACTTAAATAAATTTATTTTCATATAACTAATAAGTTGTTCTTGGCTAAGCACATTACATAAGTTTAACTTAATAACCTCATAAGTAAATTCAATTCAAATAAGTTAATTCACATTTCAAGTTTAAAATTGATAATATGTAACTCAAATTGTACCTTATTCACATTTCAACTTTAAAATTGATAAAAATGTAAGTTACTACCGACCATCATTTGTGATTGAGTCCTTTGCCTAATTATGATGATATATATTTTTTATAGTAATGAGAGGAGCCTGTTACAAAGTGCATGATCAACTTTATAGTAATGGGAGGAAACCCGTTTCTCTTTAAACAAAAATCCAAAAAATTTCAATTAACATGATCATAGGCCTTTTCAAGATCTATTTTGAATATCATGTAAGTTTTTTTCTTTTTATATTTATGCATAGAAACAACTGCTTCTTAGATGATAATGACATTGTCAGTTTGTTGGCTGAAGATTTTGATGCAGATGATTTGAATAAGAATCACTGAGCTCGGAATGAAACAATGTCAGTATTCATTGGAACGAGGAAAATGTCATGATTTGGAATGAAGGAATCAGCTCTTCGAATAAGATATTGAAACTTGGGGCTTCGAGTAGCAATTGTGATGATACATATAGAAGGAGCTTCGAAATGGTAGTAGCGTGGTGTTAGGAAGCGAGTTCGAATCGAAAGGCAGTTTAGATATTTGAAATTCAAAATATGAGCGGGATGAATGGAAGTTCGAATATACGCGCTGGAAAACGGTTCGGAAACGTGGAGGCTAGAGAAGCATAGTATTCTGCATGTCCGAAACGTGGCAAGCTCCCATAAGTCAGACCGTTATGGCCAAAATAGTATAAATAGAAGTCTTAGTGTTAGGATTTCGTGTGTCATATCTATTGTACTAAATTCAGTAACATTCAAAATACCACATGGCTAGGGAAACGAATGCACGAATAACGTACGTATGATTGCACCAAACTCTTTTATGCAATAATGTATCTTTATCTTTCCAGTTTACCTTTTACATTGCATCAATGTCATTTAAATCTTTTACACTCAAAGTCATTTAACTTTCTTTGCTTTTGAACGCATTTCTCTCGTTTCGAAACTCTTTACTTTTTGAAACTCTTACATTCATGCTCTTATTTTCCAGAAAACTTTTACATACTTGCCTTTAAATTCTTGTCTTTTCACTTCATGCTTTATTTTGAAAGTCTTTTACATTCAAGAAATCCTTTAAACGTTCTTGCATTTATATACTTTCCTTAATTCGAAGTCTTTATATCTTACTTGTTCGAACTAGTTTTATACCATTTTACTTGATTTCGTTATTAGCTTATTGTACATCATAATCGAAACGTACTTGAAATATATATATAAAACATTCAGAAGCAAATCTTGAACATGAACCATCATTTTAAGTTTATGCAAACGACCAATAACCCCATAGGATCAATCTAGTCGATCCTGCAAGTTACCAAAGGGATTAAACAACAATCATAACGCTTGTTTGATAGTTTGGAGGACTAGCGGTTGTTTCACCAGAAATCACTGTGAACAAATTGGCACGCCCAGTGGGACAGAGATTGGTTGTTGCTAATTAAAATTAACGTTTAAAAACTTAATTATTGTTAAAAGGTTCTTTCTGAGTAAACAAAGTTCATTAGTATATGAACCTTAGGAGTGGTAGAATAACTAACAGTAACCAACCCTTACCCAGAAGAAATCGAAGTAATAGGATGTCAGATCCAAATAACCCACAAGGGGAACAAAACGCCCCACATGCAACAGGCACTAATGCGACTGTTTCGACAGGGACGTCCAACGCGATGCCTTCGAACGCACAATCTATTGCATCTTACACTAATAGTATGGCCACGAATGGAACAAGTGGCATGTCAACAAACAATTCGATCCTAGGTAGTACAGGGACCACTGGGTACCCTGGAGGATTCATCCCACCATCAGGGGCACAAACCCATTTCGCTACCCCACCACCGGCTAGACCATTCAGTTTCGACAATACTAGACCCAGAAATTCCCAGTACGGAATGCCAACATCCTTCATGGCAGGTTTGCAAACTTCAACGTCGAACGCGTCACCACACTTAGGGTCAGGTTCTGGGGCTAACCAATTCATGACAAATAACCAAGGGTCAGTAGGCTATGGTACGTTGCCCATTTTGACCACAGAAAATCAAATGGCTTTTAGGCAGTTAATGGATGATAGTAACCACAACATGATAGGAATATTAGCACAAACTATGCAAGAAATCTTTGCCCCGATAGTTCAAAACGTGACTGTGACAAACAGAGAGAACGCAGACAATATGAATCGAATAGCAGATTTCTTTGCTCCACTTGAAAGGCGTAGGCAGAACCAGGCATTGGTTCGAGCAAACGCACCTATCATAGTACAGGTTGCTGATGACCCACCGTATAGGCCAGCCAGAGAGGGAGTTAACTTGGGGCAAGAGCACAAAGGGTAGATGTCCTGATTCGAGAAGAACCATAAAGGGATTGATAGAACCACCAAAAGGATCGAAAATTTGAGGTCGGTGATTCGAGAAGAACCACAAAGGGAATTATTGAACCGGGCAAGGGTCGACAGACTAGAGGTCCCATTTCGAGAAGAACAACCTAGAGGGTTGTCCTTGTAGGTCGAAACCAAGATCTGATGCGATGGTTCATAGAGTTCGAAATGACAATATCTTGGCGGAAAATAACCTAACCACTATGATAGAAAGGATCATGGCCCGGTATTAATGAGAATTAGAAGGCCAAATTACGCTTCTCCCATAGCAGACTATGTAATCCATACCGATTTGCCTAGAGGGTACAAGATCCCTAAATTTACAAAGTTTGCCGGAGATACAAACGAGTCAACAGTCGAACACATAGCTAGGTACCTAACTGAGGCAGGAGACATAGCAAATAACGAGAACCTTAGGATTAAATATTTCCCAAGTTCCCTTACTAAGAATGCTTTCACATGGTTCACTACTTTTCCCCCTGGATCCATAGACACCTGGACCCTCTTAGAAAGGCTGTTCCATGAACAGTTCTATATGGGACAATCCAAGATAAGCCTAAAGTAATTAGCAAGTGTTAAAAGGAAGTTCACTGAACCTATAGATGAATACTTAAATAGGTTCAGGCTCTTGAAATCTAGATGTTTCACAGTAGTCCCTGAGCATGAGTTAGTCGAAATGGCCGCTGGTGGTCTGGACTATTCTATTCGAAAGAAATTAGATACTCAATACTTGAGAGATATGGCTCAGTTAGCAAATAGGGTTCGACAGGTCGAAAGGCTAAAGGCCGAGAAGGCCAGAGCTTCTAAGAGTAATAAGAAGGAAAGAGTCTCCTATGTCGAAACGGAGGAAGGTGAAGACTACCCCGAATTCGAGGAGATCGAAATAGATCTCGCTGAATTGAAACAGGCTCCACCTTACTCTTGTAAACTCCTAGTCCCTACAAAAGGGAAAGAAATGGTTGAAAATGAAAAAAATGATAAGTTTCCAAAGAAGGTGTATACTTTCGATATAACAAAGTGTGATGAAATTTTCGATTTACTAGTCAAAGATGGCCAATTAATTGTGCCACCAAATGTCAAAATGCCTCCTTTAGATCAAAGAAAGAAAAGAGGATTTTGTAAATATCATAGTTTCCTAGGCCACAAAACCTCACAGTGTTTTCTTTTCAGGGACTTGATTCAAAATGCAATCAAAGAAGGCAGACTAAAGTTTGCTGATAAACCAAAAATGAAGGTGGATGAAGACCCTCTGGATATTGCAGACACCAACTACTCCGAGCCTTTGAGCATGGGAGACATCAATATGGTGGAAGCAGACCAAGGGGCCACTACATTGAAAGAGGAAAGCACTGAGAGTGAAAGTTGGGTGTTGGTCGAAGTCAACAATGGAGTCACTGAAGACGTCCACGAACGACAGGAGCCTTCGGTCGAACCAACTCCATGTTGTTTCGAAGGAATCCAAACGAGGGTCGGAAAGCCGAAAGCAATTGACACAGCATCAAGGCACGAGGCTCAAACCGAAAAGGTTCAGATTACAAAATAAGCTTCCCTCAAAAGGGACATGGGATACCTTGCGTGAACCTAGTGGGAAGTTCGACTATCCGTAAAATATTCGAGAGTTCGAAAGTCCGACTCGACGTCAAACCATCGGGATGGGGAGATGATGATACAAGGGAAGATAAAGATGGTAACGTTCCTCGAAGAGACCAGGACACCTTAGGGAGCCTGGGAAATCGACTATCGGTAAAATATTCTGCAGAGTTCAAAGATTCGGATCGAAGACATCAAACCATCAGGATGGGGAGATAATGGTACGAAAGGACCAGATGTGGATGTCAATATGGTGGACATGGAGAGACCCTGTTCTGAGATGCAGGAAATGGAAAGATATCCCAAAAAAGAAAAATACAAAATGGAGGATGGTTATGCTGCAGATACTAGCCTAAAACAATATCTCATGCTGTGCCACAAGGGGCATGCTGAAATGATGCTTTGTCCAAGATGCAGCATCATATGCAACGAGAGGATTGCTATAGAATTCGAACGACAACAAAGGGCTCGAACTGGAGTAAATTGGCGCCAAGACAACCAATTGTTCAGGTGCTACCCTAGAGCTGGGGAAAGTTTGTTGGAATTTTTAGTACGCTGTCACAAAGGGGAAACCAAGTGCTTGATTTGCCCAAGATGTTCAAAGATATGACCGAACATGGTGGAGCTTTGAACGATTCCCACATCTGGAATCACAAGGAAGTTGGTCAAATGAGTCGTTTCGATGGAAGTCACATCAAAGCCCGATAGCCCATATCCAAAGGGTGCTCGAAGGGTGACATTTAAAATCCTTACAGAAGTGCCAACAGACAGACGGCTGCAAGTCAAAACCAACAAAGGGAAGGATAGATGGGGAGGCCATGAGCGAAATGCGCGTCATGCCATGGTATACCGGAGACAATTCAACACAACAAAGAGGGAGGAATTGAGGCTGGGAAATTATAAAGGTAAGAATCCCATGTCAAGATCCCAATGGCGAAGGCAAAGCGGATCGAAAGGTGAGAGGAAGGTTTAGCGACAAAGGTTTCGACCAACAAAAAGAAGCAAGCACCAATCAACCAACAACAAACAGTAACTCAAGACAAACCTCCGGTTAGTAGGCTTTTTCGAAACAAAACTAGATGAATCAAAAGAGTATACTCCAAGTCCACAAGAAGACGAGGATATGCTTACAGATAACTTCGAATCAGAAGGAGAATCCTCCCTTAACCTAAACTGCAATGTGGTATCTGTAATACCATCCGAATTTGTCCAGGAGACCGAAATCGAAGAACAGGAATAAGAAGACACCATTGATCTAATGAAACACAGACCAGTCTGTTATTATGTAATGGATAATGGCGCGGTCGAAGCGAGCATTCTTGAACACCCGATCCCACAATGAAGAATCATTTAAAGCCACCGCTCATTCGAGCAAAGGTGGAGCCACGGGTGAACAAGGTCTTAGTAGATGGGGCGCTGCTCATCGATGCCAAAATTCATGCTGAAAAAGTTAGGCATTCAAGACGGTGATGTTAAACCTCATAACATGGTTTTATCCAACTATGAAGGGAAGGTAGGACAAACGTTGGGGGTAGTGCAAGTGGAGTTAACTGTCGGATCAAGCTGCAGACCCACTATGTTCATGGTGATCGAAGCCAAAGCAAATTATAACTTGCTATTGGGAAGAGAGTGGATTCATGGCGTAGGGGCAGTCCCTTCGTCGATGCACCAAAGGTTAGTCCTGTGGAGAGAGGATGGGATAGTAGAGAACATCGAAGCGGACCAGAGCTACTTCATGACAACAGTCAATCTAGTTAACAAGAGGAATTATGACAAGTATCTGGCCAGAATAGCTCCCTGTACCCCAAGTGACAAACTGAATGAAACAAGAGATGTACACTACTATATGACCCTTCGCCATGATGGCATGTATTGGGATAGGAAAATAATTAAGGGTGATGAAGGAGGCGAAGGCACTTCGCAACGACGGCCACCAGGCTGGGAGTCCGATGACCCTGATCATGATTGAGTCCTCCTTCCTCGAAAGGATTTCGGCCTATATGGATGAGAATGAATGGAAATCGGCTTCAGAGGCTGCAGTAGAACATACAGTTGAAGTAGACGAACTCGAAGGGAATGGTCCGAAAGATTCACCCTGTGACGAGAACGAAATAGATCAAAGGCTTGATGCCATTTATGATACAGAACCCTTGGGCTTCAAGAAGGATCCAACAAACTCAAATGCTAAGATGTTGGCACAGGACCCACTCGAAGAAGTGAATTTGGGGGATATCAACACAAAAAGAATCACCTACATAAGCGTGAAACTCAGCCCAAGCCTCAAACAAGAGGTGATCGAAGTCCTCAAACAGAACAAAGATTGCTTTGCATGGGGCTATGACGAAATGCCTGGTTTAAAAAGAGAGTTAGTGGAGCATAGACTTCCAATTAAGGATGGCAAGAAGCCCATCAAGCAGACTCCCAGGAGGTTCGCGCCAGCAGTGCTCACGAAGATCAAAGCAGAGGTCGAGAGGTTGCTACGCTGCAAATTCATCAGAACTACAAGGTATGTCGAATGGTTAGCAAATATAGTACCTGTTATTAAGAAAAATGGTTCATTGAGAATATGCATAGACTTTAGGGATCTAAATACTGCAACCCCCAAAGATCAATACTCTATGCCTGAAATGTTAATAGATTCTGCTGCAGTTCGAATACCTAAGTATGCTAGATAGATACTCTGGTTATAATCAAATTTTTATTCTTGAAGAAGATGTTGATAAGACATTTTTGCCAGAGCCTTAGGCACCTATGAATGGGTAGTGATGCCTTTTGGTTTAAAAAATGGGCAACTTACCAAAGAGCAATGAACTCCATATTTCATGATTTTATTGAGACGTTTATGCAGGTGTACATTGATGATATAGTCATCAAATCTATATCTGCAGAAAATCATCTGCATCATCTGAGCCAATCATTCGAAAGGATGAGAAAACATGGCTTAAAAATGAATCCCCTTAAATGTGCATTTTTTGTGCAGGCAGGAGATTTCCTGGGCTTTGTGGTTCATAAAAAAGGAATTGAAATTAACCAGAACAAGACCAAAGCCATCATGGAGACTAAAGCCTCCACATCGAAAAATGAGTTACAGTCTCTACTAGGGAAGATTAATTTTCTCAGAAGATTCATTTCGAACCTAAGTGGGAAAACACAAGCTTTCTCTCCACTACTTCGTTTATAGCAAGGCCAAGCCTTCGAATGGAGCGAAGCACACGAGGCCTTCGACAAGATTAAAAGATACCTATCTCAACCTCCTATCTTGTCTCCACCTTCATGGGGAAAACCCATGAGACTGTATATATCTGCATCTGAACTTACTATAGGTAGTATGTTAGTACAGGAAGACAGTAATGGCATCGAAAGAGCCATATATTATTTAAGTAGGGTGTTGAATGATGCAGAAACTAGATATAGTAATATAGAAAAGTTGTGTCTTTGTTTATACTTTTCTTGTATGAAACTCAAGTATTATATAAAACCTGTTGATGTTTATGTTTCATCTCATTTTGATGTTATTAAACATATGCTTCCCAAGCCAATAATGCATAGCAGAATTGGTAAATGAGCATTAGCTTTGATAGAATATGCTTTGACTTTCATGCCTTTAAGAGCAGTGAAAGGCCAAGTAGTTTCTGATTTCATTGTGGACCATTCATTGGTCGAACAGCCTGTCATGGGTTATGTCGAAATGAAACCTTGGAAGCTATACTTTGATGGTTCGACCCATAGAGCGGTGGTGTTGGAGTTCTCATAATTTCTCTGAGGAATTCCAACAAAATTCAAGTATAAGTTAGATGGCCTCGTTGCTCGAACAACGAAGTGAATCTGCGCTTATTGTTGGACTTGAAGCTTTGTTGGAATTGGGGCAACTAGAGTCGAAATCAAGGGTGATTCGAGTTAGTAGTCAAGCGGATAACTAAGGAATACAAATGCATAAAGGAAAATCTGATGATATATTTCGTCATAGTTAATAGGCTACTCAAAAATTCGAATACATGGACATTCAGCACGTACCAAGAATAGAAAATCAAGAAGCAAATGACCTAGCACAATTAGCTTCAGGTTATAAAGTCTCGCTAAAAACTTAGAGGATTTGATTGAGATAAGAGGAAGAGTCATGGCTACCGACTTACACCATCGATCTAGAGAATATCAAAGTAAGTTATGGTGATAAAGATAGGTTCAAGTATTAGCCATAGACACTTTAATGATCAGATTAGCGAAATCCATTAATAAGGTATTTAGAAAACCCAACATTGAATGTGGATAGAAAAATAAAATATAGAGCGTTGTCATATGTCCTTATGGGAAATGAATTGTTCAAGAAGACCCAAGAAGGTGTGTTACTAAAATGCTTGGGAGAAAGTGAGGCATATCTAGCACTATCAGAAGTCCACAATGGGGTATGTGGAGCACATCAAACGGGTCATAAAATGAAGTGGTTACTATTTCGATATGGTATGTATTGGCCCAGTATGCTCAAAGATTGTATAGATTTTGCTAAAGGATGTGAAGAATGTCAGAAACATGCAGGGATTCAACATGCTCCTGCAAGTGAGTTGCATTCGATCATTAAGCCATGGCCCTTTAGAGGATAGGCATTAGATTTAATAGGAGAAATCAATCCTGCTTCATCTAAAGGTCAGAAATATATCCTGGTAGGAATAGACTATTTCACTAAGTGGATTGAAGCAATACCTTTGGTAGCTGTAGATCAAGAGACTATCATCGAATTCGTACAAAAACAGATTATCTATAGGTTTGGGTTGCCAGAGAGCATAACCACAGACCAAGGATCGGTGTTCTTGGTAAAAGATGCAAGAATTTGCCCAAGAAATGGGGTTCAAGTTGCTAACGTCAACACCATATTATGCTCAGGCAAACGGTCAGGTCGAAGCAGCCAACAAAGTAATAATAGGTCTAATCAAAAAACATGTTGGTAAAAAACCAAGAAATTGGCATAAGACTTTAGATCAAATACTATGGGCTGCAGAACATCCCTAAAGAAGCTACTAATACTACACCTTTCCAATTAACATTTGGTCATGATGCGTCTTACGGAGAAATTCATCTATCGGTTCAATTCAAAGGCAAAATGAAATCTCATCTTCTTTATATTGGGAAATGATGATGAATGAGTTGGTCGAGCTAGATGAAGTTAGATTGCATGCATTAGAAGTCCTGATGAGGCAAAAAGAGAGAGTGGCCAAAGCATATAACAAAAGGGTGAAAGGTAAAACATTCATTATTAATGACTTAGTTTGGAAAGTTATATTGCCCATGGACAAGAAAAATAAAGCATTAGGTAAATGGTCACCTCATTGGGAAGGACCTTTTCGAATAGCAAAAACATTTTCAAACAATGCGTATGAAATCGAAGAGTTGGCAGATGACAAACGAATCCTAAAGGTTAATGGGAAGTATTTAAAGAAATATAAACCACGCCTGCAGGAGGTTCGAATAGTAGCAACGTAAATCATAAGCATATAACTCGAGGCCAAAATGGTGGAATTAGTTGCCAAAATGGCATTGTCAAGTGTTACAAACAAACATTCAATTAAGATACAAGATTGCTTTAAATAAACAAGTTCAGAAGTGGGTATTGTTCCTTAATCGATCAAAGATATTCTTAAAAGACTCAAGCTTGTGCTGAGTAGAGCGCTGGGCTCCTTCCAAGATAGCAACTTCGCCCTTCAGTTGTTCAGCCGCCTCAGTCTCTGCAAGCCCTTTATTCAGAAGCTCTTCAAATCGATTACCAAAAGTATTGGACTCATATGCAAGTTGTTGCTGCTGTGCTTCCTTAATTTTATGCTGAAGTTCCTGGATCTGCCTCTCCCATTGAAGAATGGATTGAGCTCGAAGATCATAATCAACTTTAGCTTGCTTGATATGCATGGCATGATCTTCAACCTCCTTAGTGAGCTTCGAGGCATGTTCATAAGCGGCGTCCATTGCAGTTCGTTTTTCTTGGACTTTGTTGGCAGCAGATTCGTTTTGAAGAAGGCATCCAGTTACGTTATCGATCAGGGATTGAAGTTCAAACAAAATGGTGCTGACTTCCAGGGAACATGTGGCGAGATTGACTTGATTGATAAGTCCCTTCATCACGAAGCAGGTTGTACTATCTTTTCTGAGTACTTAGAATAAGTCCACATCAAGTATGGTTTTTCGAATCTTATGAAGAAGTATGACTCTATCATCAGAAGGTACTGAATTAGAGGTTGAACCAGCATTAGCTTTAGGGAGGGGAGTGTTTCTCTGAGCTAGTTTAGCCTTCATGTACCCAATAGGGTCAATTCGTTTCAAGAGGGCTAACTCCTCTTCGGCTGTCTGGCATTTGGAAGACTCTGGAAGTTCCATACGCAATGGAGTGACATCCATCTCAACGTCCATTGGGTCATTAGTGGGAACATCATCGCCTTCATTATTCGCTTCTTCATCATCCTCTTCATCATCAATCAAGTCCACCACCTCAATGTTATCATTTTCATTACCACCAGCATCAGATGTCGTTCCTTCGCTCGAACCTTCTTGAGCATCTTCTCCTTCTTCATCCTCAGACCCTTCCTCACTTGAATCTTCGCTTTCTTGGGAGTTATTGGTTTTTTCTTCTTCAGTATGAATTGCCCTTTCGCTCTCTTGATGGATTTTGGGAGGAGACTCTGGGTGAGAAGTCTCTGGAGGCACTTCTGTAGCATCTTCGAGCGTTCTTTCGTTGGTCTCCTTGAGAGGAGGCGAAGTGCCTTGATCATCTGGCTGTTCAGAAGTTCCAGTTGAACCGCCATATTGACGAACCTTTATTCGCGCACAGATTGCTTGAATCTCCATGAGGAGAAGAATGGATCGGAGCAGTTGTTTGTGGGGGAGGAGTCGAAGTAGTTGGGATCGGAGTTGAATCATCCTACACGAAACAAAAAGAAGATTAGAAACTTATAATTAAGGTACGAATAATCATTTTCAAAAATTCGAAGTAAAATCACCTGTGGGTTATCTGCAGATATATTGCTGTCTATGTGTTCCAACATTACGTTGGAGGTCGAAGGTGGATTTTTGGATTTTTGTGAGGGAGCAACATCCCTGGAATCAAGTCCAGAGACGTTAGTGTCTTTTGGAGTGTCTTTCTTATGCTTCTTTCTTAAAACCGATGGTGAACTTTCCCCAGCCTTGAGAGTCTTTCCACTAGCACTGGGTTTTCTTTTCTTTGGAGTAGTTGGTGGGAGTTTGCTAGGCTGAAATAATGCGAACGTAAGTTAGACTTCAGTTATAGACTTGAACTTGTTTCGAAATGCCAAAATAAAACTGTTTACCTTTGAGGTTGGAACGGTTGTTGGGATTGGAGCAGGTGTTGGAGTCTGAGTAGTTGTTGGAATCGGAGCATTAGTGTTTGTTGTTGTTGTTGGTGCAGGAGTGATTGTTGGAGTTGCCTTGGGTACATTGTCATCAACTTCGTTAGTTGTTTGGGAACTACTTCCTTCCTTGGTCTTTGATGCAACAGTTTTTATTCTGATAGCTGAAAAGTGAAACACATAAGACAAAACGTTAAAATAAAGTAAATAAGACTTATTTGGGGTTTCCCAAGCATTCGCACCTGCGCCTTCATTCGAAAGAATCGACATGGCAGAAAGGTCATAGCGAAGATGCCCTGGGAAATTATGGAGCCAATGTCGAGCCCATGTCACAGTCTCAGATGGCTTTAGTTTCCTTTGAGATTTGTACTTGAACATCTCTTTGCAAGTAAGCCACCAAGGGTATGGGGGAAACCAAGCCAGAGCCAGTTCTGAGGTAGGTAGTTTGGGAAACTTAGGTGGATGCATTTCGAGTGCCAACCTATACCTATCCTCAGGTGACAGTCCTGAAGGAAGTCTGAACTTAGAGACTTTTTCTGTAAATTTTTCCTTCAAGGTTTGGGACGCTCGATATACCGTGGACTCCAAGCGTGTAGGATCATAAGTTGTTTCGAAGTAAGTTTGAAAAGCTTTAATTTCTTGAGCGTGAGTGAACATACCTTTCTTCCTATGTACCTGCACATCGAATGCAGCAGTTAGTTTCTCTTCGATAGTAAGAGTGTCAAACATACAAGACTGGTAGAATCTACTCCACCAATCCAGAAAACCTTTGGAGGAAAAGTAAGTTGGTTCAAAAGAGATCAATTTAAATTGAGCAAAATCTTGGTATTGTTCTTGCAGAAGTTTGGCTTCTCTAGCCTTGAAAGTTCTACCAGAGGTAATGGAGTCGTGAGTCTGAAAGAGTGGTTCAGGAATCAGTTGGCATAAACCAAATTGTCTTGAGACAAAGTTGGGTTGGTAGGCGAATAAAAGGATTTGATTCTTGGTCGGAGTGATTCTTGAAGAAATTAGTCTTGGGAGCAAAAAGGCTTTCCAGATGTCCTGGATTTCTTTGGTCTTGGCAGCCTCCGAAAGGGATATGGTAAACCATGATGGTCCGTAGGTCCTCGAAGCAAAAGGCGCCATAGCCTCTTCGAACTTATGCTTCTTGGAAAATAGCATGATGTATTGGGAAAATAGAATCTGGAAATCAGCTTTGTCATCACTTGGAGTCAGTTTCCTTAACCTCGTGCCCTCAATATTTCGATCCATCACTTCTGGGTTTTGCTCAACAATGGTGTCAGCAGTAGAAAGTGAAGATTCGAACATGGCATTAAGCCATAGCTGAAGCAACCAGAAAGGACCAGCTAGCAAAATATTCTTAGGAGTATGGGATTTTAAGCTCAAAACAGCCGACCTCAAACTTTCATAAAGGTCAACTAGTAGGAGTTCACTTAAATTAATCCTCCTATTTTCATGTAAATCCCTTGCTAGAGGGATGAACCTGCTAGCCACTTGAGCGATCTCGCAAAGACATATCTTGATAGCCAGAGGGTAAGGAAAGCAATGTGTTCAACATCAGAAACACTATCACCTTCAGTGTGATAATGACTGATAAACTTGGAGAAGCTAGCTAACTTGATATCGAAGTCAATTATGCTTGAGTGCTCCTCAGAATCAGGAATGTATGTTTCTCCTAGTGGTGATAATCCAGTGATAGCAGCTATATCAAAGAACGTAGGTGTGATCATCCCTCCAGGAAGGTGAAAGGTATTATAAGTACTATCCCAGAAGTACAGGGATGCAAAAAGTAGAGGATGGCTGTAGGTAAAGCCCGGTTTTGATAACTTGAGCAGATTGTAAATACCTAGTTCCTCCCACTGATGGGATTTCTTAACCTCTATTTTAGCAAACCAATTCTGGTATGCTACATCAGCAGTAGGACAAGATCGAAATGGTTTGAAATTACTTTTAACATAGTCCAAAATGAAAGGATCCTTTGGGGGAATATCAAGGGTTCCTATGGTTTTAGAAGCAGAGGGTTCGTTCACATTATCAGTTTCTACTCTAGGGATTTCCATTTTGTTAAATAACGGTTTAAAATCATAGCAAACAGGGAATATGGTTCTAGTGTCCTTCAAAATCTCAAAAACTGTGAGAGGGCCCATTAGGGCAAACCTCTTTCCAGAGGCGTTAGTTGGGATTAATACCTGTGAAGAATACAGGAGTTCTTGTTCCTTTGAGATGCCTTGAGGAATGAGTACCGATTGGCCGTGGTGAGTTTCAACCTTGCTTTCCAGGATCGTTCCAGTGTTCTTGGTCTTCTTCTTAGAAATCTTTTTCTGAGATGTTGTTGTTGAAGACATTGTTGGAAGCTGTTAAGGTTTTAGGGTTTTTCAGCAAAGAGAGAAGAAAAAGGTTCAGAGTGTGGAAAAAGAGTAAAAAGACTGAGTCTGTTGGGTTTTATAGTAAGGAATTTGAAACAATCGTCAACTAAGGCCAAGGTACGTGGAGAACGTGGGTTGGACACGGAGTAAGGTGGCGTAAAGTAAGCATTGGAAATAAGCATGATTAAAGACAATCATTATCTTTAATAACCGCACCATACCGTGGCAACTGTTTGAAGCGGTTCGGAAACCCAAGAGCCGTCATGACTGACGTAATGGAAGTCATACACAGTGTCATTATTGCTCAAGGTCACATCAAAATCTTGTGGATATATTTAAAATAAGTATTTCTCAGATAGGGATTCGAAATACATATTTTAAAGGGGCATTTTGTTGGCTGAAGATTTTGATGCAGATGATTTGAATAAGAATCACTGAGCTCGGAATGAAACAATGTCAGTATTCATTGGAACGAGGAAAATGTCATGATTTGGAATGAAGGAATCAGCTCTTCGAATAAGATATTGAAACTTGGGGCTTCGAGTAGCAATTGTGATGATACATATAGAAGGAGCTTCGAAATGGTAGTAGCGTGGTGTTAGGAAGCGAGTTCGAATCGAAAGTCGCAGTTTAGATATTTGAAATTCAAAATGTGAGCGGGATGAATGGAAGTTCGAATATACGCGCTGGAAAACGGTTCGGAAACGTGGAGGCTAGAGAAGCATAGTATTCTGCATGTCCGAAACGTGGCAAGCTCCCATAAGTCAGACCGTTATGGCCAAAATAGTATAAATAGAAGTCTTAGTGTTAGGATTTCGTGTGTCATATCTATTGTACTAAATTCAGTAACATTCAAAATACCACATGGCTAGGGAAACGAATGCACGAATAACGTACGTATGATTGCACCAAACTCTTTTATGCAATAATGTATCTTTATCTTTCCAGTTTACCTTTTACATTGCATCAATGTCATTTAAATCTTTTACACTCAAAGTCATTTAACTTTCTTTGCTTTTGAACGCATTTCTCTCGTTTCGAAACTCTTTACTTTTTGAAACTCTTACATTCATGCTCTTATTTTCCAGAAAACTTTTACATACTTGCCTTTAAATTCTTGTCTTTTCACTTCATGCTTTATTTTGAAAGTCTTTTACATTCAAGAAATCCTTTAAACGTTCTTGCATTTATATACTTTCCTTAATTCGAAGTCTTTATATCTTACTTGTTCGAACTAGTTTTATACCATTGTACTTGATTTCGTTATTAGCTTATTGTACATCATAATCGAAACGTACTTGAAATATATATATATATATATATAAAACATTCAGAAGCAAATCTTGAACATGAACCATCATTTTAAGTTTATGCAAACAACCAATAACCCCATAGGATCAATCTAGTCGATCCTGCAAGTTACCAAAGGGATTAAACAACAATCATAACGCTTGTTTGATAGTTTAGAGGACTAGCGGTTGTTTCACCAGAAATCACTGTGAACACAGTTGTCCTTTAATCATGCAATTTTTTGTGGAAGGGTCCAACTATCTGATTTAGATAAGGACACAATTTGTTGACCATAATCTTCGCAATAAGTTTGTAAATAGTGTTGAACAAGCTAATGAGCCTGAATTCCTCTAGGGTCAAGGATTTTCTCAGAAAAGTCATCGTCCACTCATTAATGGTGGATCGTTAAATTCCTATTTCCAAGAGAAACATGAGAAGATTAATGACTATGACTTTCTCTCCGCCCAAGAAACATCTTATTCAACGCTTCCCATGTTGGAATGTTTCTTTTTAATTATATAAATAATTCACAA
The DNA here is from genome assembly GCA_021764765.1 of Vicia sativa. Classification (NCBI taxonomy): domain Eukaryota; kingdom Viridiplantae; phylum Streptophyta; class Magnoliopsida; order Fabales; family Fabaceae; genus Vicia; species Vicia sativa. The sequence continues at coordinate 200,114,577 of CM038795.1, read as the reverse complement.
AAATTCATTGTTATATATTTTAACATTATAATTTTAAAATATATAAATAAAAATAGAATATTAAAAATAAATTTTATTATTTTGAATTAAAATATTAATAGTTTTGTATTAAAGTTAAGTGATAGTAGAACTTTTGAATTTCTCTTTCTTCCTCCAAATTTTTTCCTCTTTTCTCTGTCTTCCTTCCTCTTCTACACACACTTTTTAGTATTTCAAACCCCACATTTTTCTTATCTTCTAACCATTTTTCGGTTAATAAAAAACGAACATGGTTCTCTTAACTTTTTATAGAAGAAACTATTTTTTCAATGTCTGATTATGTTGTTGTTGTTTTTTCAATGTCAAAGGTTTCCGACATGGAACCCACTATAGATGCTAGAAAATGCTTGAGAGATAGGTCAAAAGTTTGTTCCATTGTGTTCCGTTTACGTCATTTTTTTCCGTTTTCGTTCGTGATTTCTACATGCTTTATTGGTTTCTAATTTTCGTAGCGTGGATTAGTTTTTATTAATGTAACAAAGATAATTCTTTTATTTGGTCTGCATAATCATACAAATTGCACTTGGAGAGATGTAGAAGAATATTCGATTTCATGCAACATAGAACATTTTTATTTTTTAAAATATAGGTAAATTTTGGTTATTAAAATTAGAATTATACTTGTTAGGTCGGTTAGGATTATAATTGTCTTAAGTAATGTTATTATTAAGTCGGTTCCACGACTTAACAAGTTGTGAATTATTAAATGTCTGCTAATAAGTTAGGTACAGAACGGACCTAACCGACTTAAAAAGTGTTTTTTTATAAGGGAGCATTAGCTAATGTATACATGCTCACATAAAATATCATTAAACCTGTGTAAATGTCAAGAAATTTTTTATTTAAAAACATCATTTTCTTAAAAGAATTATTGTGTATTGAAATATCTTAATTAATAGCATAACAATAAAGAGATCATACTATTATAGTATGATATTGTAAATCAGAGGAATTTATGAGATATAATTATTTTTAATCACACTTTCATCCAATCTCAACCATATTAACTTTTGTTGGAACATGTCCATGTTCTAATATATTGAATTTAAAATTATTTTAAGTCTCACATTGTTAAAATTATTTTTGTGGTTGAAAAAAATCCCTTAGTCCCACATTGCTTTTGTGAGAAATTTTAACTAGTTTACTTCACTATATAAGGAGTGCACATGTTTCATTATAAATCACACTAAAAACTATTCTATTAGTTTTTCCTTCCTCACTCTCATAACTCTGCGTCCTTCGAATTATCGAAGCGTCAACTTCTCCCACTTTCTTCCTACTTGTTGAATTTTCTGAGTATTTTCTTGAATTCTCTTTAGAGAATTATCCTCATTTGAGTTGAGAAAATTTCAAGTATTAATTTTAGGATTCTCTTTGGAGAATTATTTAGATTTTTCTTTATTGGAGAAATTATTATGAGTGGTCAGATGACCATTATTATAATTCTCTTTGGATAATTATTTGAGTTTCTCTTCGATTGAGAAATTATTATGACTGGTCTTTGTACTAGATTCTACGAATGGTATCGATACCATATTTGAATGGTCTTGTACCATCAGAGGATGTATTTCTAGACCGATTATCTATCGTGCAAATGGTAATCGTACAATATAGAATTGGGCTTTTTTATCCTGGATGCGGCGCGGTAGTTCGACTGCTTTGCATAAATTTGGGCAGTGTCGCGAAACGTCTGAAAGAGAGCAACCTAGTTCGGACTCAACCCGATAATTTCTTTGGTGGAAAATTTTTCAAAATCGTGAACCAACAATTTTAAGACGTTTCAACTGCCTTGTCTATCGAAGAAATTACTGGTACTTTTGCAAATATTGTCTTTGACAAACTGTTCAAGTTTGAAGGATTGCATTTCAAATGTTGGCAACAAAAGTGAGGTTGTCTTAACCATAAAGAATGTTGTCAATATTTTGATGATTATAACATTCTGAATGGACTCGCAAATGATCTGTATGATTATTGTAGTAATTGTGATACTCCAAAACATGTTTACGAGGATCTGAAAAACTAGTATTGAAGAAGCTATAGAACAGGAGAATGATGTTAACTGCTACTTCAATGTTACGAACTTCAAAAGATTGTTCATAATATCATTGGAAAAGGTATGTGTTTATATGCAAAATTTCAAATTGCTTTTGTTATTGAAAAACTACCCCATAATTTAATGTTTTAAAAACTTTGCTTCGCTACTAAACAAAAGAATTCTTTATTGAGTATCTAATTATTTACCTTGATTTTAAAAAAAAGAATCTTAGAGACAATATCAAAAGGAAAAAATTCTTGGTTGTTTCAAACAACAAAAATAAATTCGGTGTAGTTCTGATGCCATTTGGCAAATGATTAAAGAATCAGAACTGTAATATTGTGAACCGAATTAAGAATGGCCCAAATTTCTCCAACTAGGAAACAACCACCACCTTAAAGAAATGACGTTGGTTTTTCTTTATTTTAAGGAAAAATACTCATTATGATCCCTTAACTATATATGTTTGTTCACATTGGTCCCTTAACTCTTTTTTGTGTCATTTTGATCCCTTAACTTTCAAAACGTTTCATTTTAGTCCTTTTTGCTTAATTAGCGACGAATTTAGCGACGAATTTCAAAGTTTTTTCGTCGTTAATATGACAAAAAAGACTAAAATGAAACTTTTTGAAAGTTAAGGGATCAAAATGACACGAAAAAAAGTTAAAGGACCAATATGAACAAAAGGGTATAGTTAAGGGACCAAAATGAGTATTTTGCCTTATTTTAACTATGTAAATCAAGTTATATATGACTAAGAAATACAGAAGTATGGTTAAACTTGATGTTGCCCCTAATGCACAGGTCAACCTTACTAATGGGCAATTAATTGCCATGGTCATTGAAATCAATATGGTTGGTGGATCTAATGGTTGGTGGATAGACACTAGTATCTTTTGTCGTGTCTGTTATGATCGTGCTATGTTTAAAACGTACACGAATACTAAAGATAAGAAAGTGTTGTTGGAAGATGTCCACACCACTAACGTTGCTGGAACTGGAGACATGGAGTTGAGTTTCACCTCCAGAAAGACTTTAATCTCGAAGGACGTTATGCATGTTCATGAGATTAGGAAGAATTGTGTTTTTAAGTTTTCTTTTAAGGCAGGGTTTAGTCAGTACATTGTGGTAGGTTTGTACACTGTTGCGAAGAATGATGTTTTTGTGAGTAAAATTGATATGTTTAAGTTGTATGTAACTGAGTAAAATTGATATTTTAGTAAGAAGATTAAGAGACTTCGTAGTGATAGGGGAACTGAATATGATTCTGGTCTATTTAATGATTTTTATATTGGACATGAAATTATACATGAAATGACTGCGCTATATTCTCCTAAAATGAATGTTAAAGTAGAAAGGAAGAATAGAACTCTTACTAACTCTGGTGCTGCACCTCACTGGTGGAGGGAAATTTTACTGACTGTTTGCTATGTCCTGAATAGATTCCCCAAGTCAAAATTTAAGATCTCTCCTTATGAGATATTAAAGAAAAGACAACCAAACTTGTCTTATTTGAGAACTTGAGAGTGTCTGGCTTATGTTAGAATTTCGGATCGAAACGAGTTAAACTCGCTAGTATAGCATATGAATGTGTATTCATTGGATATGCAGTAAACATTAAAGCATATAGGATTTATGACCTAAATGTAAAAGTGATCATAGAATCAAATGATGTTGAATTCTATGAAGACAAATTTCCTTTCAAATTGAGAAATAGTGGGGGCACACAATCGAGTCACATTCCTGTGATAAGAAGCACAAAAACCAACGATGATGCATTAACAAAACTTCGATGAAGTAAACGAGTAAGAGTTGCTAAAGAATATGAGTCTGATTATTCAGATTATAATGTAGAAGAAGATCCTATAAATATTCAAGAAGCCTTGTCATCTCTAGATGCTTATTTATGGAAAGAAGCTATCAATGATGAGATAGAATCTCTAGAATCTAACAAGAACTGGCACTTAGTAGACTTGCCTCCAGGTTGCAAACCAATTGGTTCTAAATGGGTTTTGGAAAAGAAACTAAAACCTAATGTAAGTATTGATGAATACAAGGCTCGTTTTGTTGCCAAGGGTTTTAGATAAAGAGAAAATATAGATTTCTTCGACACTTTTTCTCCTGTCACTAGAATTACATCCATTAGAGTACTTATTTCAATAGCTTATATTATAACTTAATAGTACACCAAATGGATGTTAAAACAACTTTTTTAAATGGTGACTTAGAAAAATAAATTTATATGGAAAAACCGGAAGGGTTTGTGATCCATAGACAAGTATACAAGGTCTGTAAGTTAGATAAGTCTTTGTATGAGCTAAAACAAGCTTCAAAGCAATGGCATGAAAAGTTTGATAACTTAATGATATAGAATGAGTACAAAGTGAATGAAAGTGACAAATGTGTTTATTACAAATTTGAGAACCGCCTTTGCACTATCATATGTCTATATGTAGACGATCTACTCATATTTGGGTAAAACATTCAGACCATTAATGATGTGAAATCACTGTTGTGCAACAACTTTGATATGAAAGACCTTAGAGAAGCAAGTGTGATTCTTGGTATCAAGATCACGAGATCTGAGAAAGGAATTTCTTTGGATCAATCACACTATGTGGAAAAGATCTTAAAGAAATATAATTACTTTGATTGTAAACCAACAAGCACACCATACGATCTAAGCATGAAACTATTTAAGAACACTGGTGAAAGTGTTAGACAGACAGAACATGCAAGCATCATTGGCAGTCTTAGATATGCCATTGATTGTACGAGACCAGACATTGCATATGCTGTAGGATTGTTGTGCAGGTTTATGAGTAGACCGAGTAATGAACATTGACAAGCTATTGAGCGAGTCATGCGGTACCTTAAAAGGACCATGAATATCGGTTTACATTATCAGATATTTCCTGTTGTATTTGAAGGATGCAATTATGCATATTGTAATACCTTATCAGATTATTCCAAAGCAACTAATGGCTATATATTCCATAGCTAGAGGATATGTATCTTGGAAATCAAAGAAATAGACTATCCTGGCTCAGTCTATGATGGAGTCTGAAATGATAGCATTAGTAAGTGCTAGTGAAGAAGCAAGTTGGTTAATATGCTTGCTTACTGAGATTACCTCATGGGAAAAATATATGCCAATTGTGTTGATCCACTGCGATAGTACCGCGGTTATTGCAAAAATTGAGAATTGTTATTATAACGGTAAAAGATGTCAACTTAGAAGAAAGCACAACACCGTTAGAGATTTTATCTCTAAAGGGGCTGTAAGAGTGGATCATGTAAGATCCACTGATGAAAATTTAGCAGATCCTTTGACAAAAGGATTGGTTAGAGAGAAAGTCTATAATACGTCATATAAGATGGGACTAATGCCTATAGGTATATGATTTGCTCATTATGGTAACCCGACCTAAATGAATGGAGATCTCAAGAAATAGGTTCAATGGGTAATAACAAGTTGTGAGTAATATGAGGTGAACATGCTAATGTGAATACGAGAAGCATGAATCCTGAAGTGATAAGAGGATGAGATGATAGAAACTCTTAATGATATCTATACTTTGTATGAGGGAGTACCTAGGCTACAAGAGTACTCTTGATAGACTCACCTATGTGATTGTGGAACTTAGGCCGGTTCCTATGGAATTTCGAGGCAGAATTCCTATAGCCATCACTAAACTGGGATACACGTGCATGGCCATTAACGCACGGGCTATTAGAATACACCTTAAGAAAAGATTGTGTGCGGGTTTGATGTCTGAGATAGAGTTCAAGACATTTGTGTCACTCTTTTTGAATCGGACTCCTACTTGCTACGCAAAGGTTCAAGTCGTAGACACCTTTGTTTATGCATAATCTTAGAAACGTTTGACGTTACTTCTAAAATCACTTCTTTAAATTCAAGTGGGAGATTGTTCGAACATGTCCATGTTCCAATATATTGAATTTAAAATTATTTTAAGTCTCCCATTGTTAAAATGATTTTTGTAGTTGAAAAAAATCACTTAGTCCCACATTGCTTATGTGAGAAATTTTAACTAGTTTACTTCACTATATAAGGAGTGCACATGTTTCATTCCAAATCACACCAAAAACTATTCTATTAGTTTTTCCTTCCTCACTCTCATAACTCTGCGTCTCTCGAATTGTCGAAGGGCCAACTTCTCCCACTTTCTTCCTACTCGTTGAATTTTCCGAATATTTTCTTGAATTCTCTTTAGTGAATTATGTTAATTTCTCCTCATTTGAGTTGAGAAATTTTCAAGTATTAATTTTAGTATTCTCTTTGGAGAATTATTTGGATTTTTCTTTATTGGAGAAATTATTATGAGTGGACCATTATTATATTTTGTTTGGAGAATTATTTGAGTTTCTCTTCGATTGAGAAATTATTACGAGTGGTCTTTGTATTAGATTCTACGAATGGTATTGATACCATATTTGAATGGTCTTGTACCATCAGAGGGTGTATTTCTAGACCGATTATCTATCATGAAAATAGTGATTGTACAGTATAGAACTGAGTTGTTTTATCTTGGAGGTGGCGTGGTAGTTCGACTACTTTGCATAAATTTGGGCAATGCCGCGAAACGTCTTAAAGAGAGCGACCTAGTCCGGACTCAACCCGATAATTTCTTCGGTGGAAAATTTTTCAAAACCGTGAACCAACAACTTTTTATTCATATCATTTTTTCTTTATCAGTAATAGAGAATACATATTTGTTCCAATCTTCCAATTTCATCCTCACCTTAAAAACCTAACTATAAAATACCAAAACAATAACATTTGCCTGTCTCTCAAAACTTGATCTCGATCGCTCAGTCTGCGGATGAGGACTCCGAATGACTGACTTTACTTCAACTCCGTTTCTACTTTGGTATCATCCGTTCTTTTTTTTCATATATACTATGCTTCTGTTAATGATTTTGTTCGAATGTTTTGTTTTTTTTTGTTGAATTTCCAAACTTTTTGTACGTAGAATTTTGATATGGTTTTCTAAGGTGATATTTTTATTTTATTTGTTTCAATTTCAATATTTTTATTACTTTAAAGAAAATGGAGGATAGATCAAGTGAGATTCAAAGTGTAAGGGCAAGTGAATTAATACAAGACATGATGAGCCACAAACTACCAGAATCACTCATAAGTCTCATTCTTTCTTTCCTCCCATCAAAAGATATGGTTCGAACTTATGTCTTGTATGTACATCATCCATTACCAACCTACAATTTCATGACATTGATTTTTCTTATGATTGCATTCAATTGTTCTCTCTTTTCATTCAACTAATCTACCCTAATGTACAGGACGAATCCCCAGTACATTTGTCAATAACCGTTCTTGGGTGATTATGGGTGGTGAAGCTGGATTCATGTCCGGGTGATTATGGATGAATCGATGTAACTGTATCCGGGTGATTATGGATCAGTGTGTGACTTAGTTCACTTTTGGTACCACATGCATAAAGTCTTGCATTGCATTTTATATGGATTATAACATGATAGGATGGTTTCCAGTGTTATAATTAGGTTGTTGAATTTGATGCATGAATTTGGAAATTGTTTTGTGAAATGAATGACTGAATATAATTATGCTAAATAGGGTTAATGATAGCTTATGAAGTTCTATATATTTTAAGAATTTATAATGCATGTTAATTATGATGTAGTCTCATCCTTACTTTGATGATTTCAGATTGAAGCTATAACAGCTTAGGAGTCGGTGAGGATGGCTCGTAGAGCTATGCTATTTAATTATCACGTGTCGGTGTCATGCTCTGGTCTTGTAACACTGGGCAACATTGTATTTATAGTTATTATTAAACTCTTAAATTGTTTAATTGTTTTAGTCTGATAATTATCTGATGGATTAAGGTGTTGACCTTTTGGTGGTATTTGATATTTTGAATTATCCGAGTTTTGAATAAATAATTTCGTTATGTTAAACATGTACTTCTTTTTAAATGGAATTGTGTTTCCCATGAAAGCATGACATTATATTGGAATTTTATTTTTAATTAATTGTGAAGCCCTTTAATGCATGTTAGCTCTGAAATATTTTATTAATCGCGGGGGTATTTAGAAGGGTGTTACAAATCTGGTTTTCCTAAAACTTACACTAGGAACCCAGTTCCTCCCAGGGAATAACCGGTTCCCATGACACAAAAATACCATCTTTTTGGAAATTGTACCAGGAACCCGGTTCCCCCCACAGGGTAACCAGTTCCTGCGACGTCTGTAGCAGAAAACTTGCATTTTTCACAGCATGCTTATTTCCCAACTCAATTCAATCATCCAAATACGAACCAAAACACCAATTTTCACCATAATCATCTCACAAACAGCAAAAGGATGCAAAATAACACAACTCAACCATACCTAACAATCTTATAACATGTGATTGATTCAATTTCATGCAATTAGGCAATTTAGGGTCAAATTTCATAAACCTAGAAAATCCTAAATTGGGATTCCTAACTACTCAATCAACCATATCGCTCCCAAAATCTATAAGGCATATTAATCAGATAAAAATCACCTCTTACATGAGAAATTCCTTGAATCTATAGCTCTTGGTTCTTCTCTTCCCTTTGCCTCTTCTCACTTCTCACGTACAATCAAAATTCCAAATGACTTCCAATTCTCTTTTTTCTCTTTTCTTTTCTTTTATTATTATTATATAATAATAATAATAATAACAAAATAGTAAGTTTAGAGGCTTTTACTCCTCACACCCCTCCTTCTACTCTTTACACCAACATTCCAATTTCCTCTTTATTTAATTAATTCCAATAATTCCAAAAATACTAATAATTTAATTTTTAATTAAATAAATAATTAAAATTCAAATTATTTAATAATCGAAAATATTGGGGTGTTACATTACAAGTTGTAGTCGAAGTGCGTTCTAGTTTGTAGTGTCGAAGGATGTTATGATTGTTAGCTTCGAATTGGGCTTGTTTGTTATGTTCAATTGGTTAAGTTAGCTTGTACCCTAAGTTAGCTTGTAATGGGTATTTTTCATAAAAGCCCATTAGTTTAATATGTTAGGTTTATTATAAATAGCATACTAGTCTCTCATTATTGCATACTGCAAATCCTATTTTAGGGTGAGAGGGTTATTTGTTATTCTTGTATACTTGTAATCTTATTTCAAGAGTAAGGAAAGAATAACAGTTAATAACCAAACCTTTTATTCATCGTGTTCTTCATTATTTTTCCTGCCATAATTGTTTCTTAATCATTAAGCAACAAGTTTATATTTTGTTCTACGACATCCGATTCACAACACACACTATCTTGAGTGTAGTTACTCTTTAGGAGAGGAGGGAGATTTCAGTGAGAGCATGGTCTTCATGCTTTTTTTACATGCATGATTGCATTTTGCATATAGCATATGGATAAAATAAGCAAGTTCAATATGTTCTACAACCTTATTAGTGCTCAAGGTATTCGGGTTGTGGTGAATACTAGAACTTATTCCTCTTCCCCTTCTTCTGCTCCGACCCCTTCTCCTACCCAAGCTAAAAAAGCTCCAAATTTAATGGATCATTTTAGGGATGTTGCAACCACTTTGACAGTGGAGGAACCAATTTCTCCCTAGTTTCAGAAAAAAGGGTCGGGGAAGAGGAACAATGATCTCCTCAAGCTAAGGCTTCTTCGAAAAGGACTCATGTCGTCCAGGATGGTGCAATTAAGAAGGTGACTCCTTTCATAAAGATGTTAGATATTTTATCTTCTTGAATTCCACTCAATATTGAGGGGGAAGGTGTTATTGTTTCGACGTCGGATTTATCCTTCATCAAAAATATTCCTCAAGGGGATAAGATGGAACTCACTTCCCATCTTTCTCATATCATGTTCAAAGTTGGTGCAATTTTTTCTCTTATTTCTGCTGGATGGGGTGATGTATTGGCCCCAGATAGTGTTTTAAATGAGAGGGATACTTGGAAAGAGAAAGCTAAAGCTATGGAGTTGAAGTGCACTAACCTTCATAAAGATCTTATTACTCTGCAGAAGGAAGTTGATGTTGCAAACTCGTTTCAAGTGGAGGTGAAAGTACATGGCTCACCTTCTACCATGGAAGCTTGCATGGCTGAACTTGAGGGTTCTCTCTGATATATAGATAAGAGATATAAGGCATCTTCTAACTATGTAGAGGAAAAGGATTGTCATGTGGAAGAGTGTAGAAAAGTTGTATAGGCGTTGAAAGCTCTTTAAGACGAGGTTGCCAGTCTGGGACTGGTGCTTCATAATCTTGAACATACTATGTGGGACGTGCTCTAAGTCACATAACGAGTTGTGGAGCAGGAAAAAAGGCTATGCTCTGGTGTAATATTTTTTGTTAAGTCACTAGACTCGTTTAAGTCTGCTACGATAAATCATTGATGTGGTGTTGGTGTCTCAACTTCAAATGCTCCGACTTGATTTTCTTTTTGCTTTGTACTACTTATTTACTACAATGATTCCCAAGCTATTGTGCCTCGAGTGTAAAAAAATGATATCCAATGAAATACTTTACTTTAATATTTTAAGTACACTTAGTTTTAGAGCTTCATGTCGGCCTTCGCTTTATCATCATCATCCTTCACAATTTATTATAGCTTCGGGTTTGCTCTCTTTATCTGAGAGGTCAGCATTTACTTTGGAATTTGGGTCGAGCCGCTGGTGATGGTGAAATATTTTTTGTGGTGTGACATCCTTTATCTCTTTGCTTTACAAAAGAAATGGTGTATTTTATTTTAATGAATTATCTTATATGCCCTTATAATTTTCTTTGTTCTTTTGCAATTCGGTGCATTGAATGATGTTAGCTACCACTTTTATTGTTGTATTTGTTAGTGTGTGAGGAAATTTTAGTGAGGAGAGAAAGAGAGAATAATAAAGGAAATAAGGATTTGTATTATTGAATTTTACAAATAATGATACAGACTAGGACTATTTATATACAACCCTAAATGGGCTTGGGTATACACAACTTGGATTATATTTAAATATTAAATCTAATCAAATCTAATCTAATCTAATCTAATTTTTTAACAAATCTAATTTAATATTTCAATACACCCCCATAATCCAAGTTGTCGAACATCCTAAAAAATAGTCAAACTGAACTATTCCTAATTTCTTTCTCAAATTCCGGAATCTTTCAATCTTCAATCCTTTGGTAAAAATGTTGGCCAACTGTGCTTCACTTGAGCAATGCCTAACTTCAAGTTCACCTTGATTTATCTTTTTCCTCAAGAAGTGAAACCTAGCTTCAATATGTTTACTTCTTCCATGCAAAACTGGATTCTTTGCCAGATTTATAGCTGACTTGTTGTTGATTTGCAACACCAGCGGTTTCTTCACTTTGAATGCCATTTCTTCAAGTACTGATTTGATCCAAATTTCTTGACAAGCAGCATAGAATCCTGCTATATATTCAACTTCGCAAGATGACAATGCCACCACAAATTGCTTCTTCGAACACCATGATATTGGGGCACCAAATGCTTGAAAGAAATATCCAGTTGTGCTTCTTCGATCTTCTTTATCTCCACATCAATCAGCATCTAAAAAACAATTAAGTATTGCTTCTTTATCTTCAAAATTTCGCCGAAATAGTATTCCACAGTTTATCGAACCCTTTAGATATCTCAGGATTCTTCTTGCAGCCTTCATATGTGACACTCTTGGTTCACTCATATATCTGCTTACTAATTTAACAGCGAAACCTATATCAGGTCGACTGTTGCATAAATACCTAAGAGATCCCACAATTTGCTTGAACAAAGTTACATCAACTTTTTCTTCCTCTCCATTTTTCTCCAACTTCACATTTGGTTCGACAGGTGAGGATGCAAGATTCGAATCATCCATTATAAATCTCTTGAGTATCTCATTGACATACTTCATTTGATGTAGCACCATACCTTGCTTCTTTATTTGAAACTCTATGCCTAGGAAATAATATAATTTTCCCATATCTGACATTTCAAATTCCTTCGTCATCAGCTCTTTGAACTTCGACAAGTTCTGCAAGCTATTTCCAGTTACTAGCAAGTCATCAACATATAAGCATATGATTTTTATATCTTGTGCTACAACCTGAACATAGACACCATACTCTGATTTGCATTTGATAAATCCCAATTCGACTAAGTATGAGTCAATCTTCTTGTTCCTTGCCCTAGGTGCCTGCTTGAGACCATAGAGTGCTTTATGCAACTTATATACTTTACTCGCTTCCTTCTGAATCACAAACCCAGGAGGTTGTGTAACATAACCGCTTCTTCTAAAGGACCATTCAAAAATGTTGATTTTAGATCTAAATGAAATGTCGACCAGCCTTGGTTGCATGCCAATACTACTACTAGTCGAACACTCTTCAATCTTGCTACTGGAGCAAATACTTTAGAGTAGTCAAGTCCTTCTCTTTGAATAAACCCTCGAGCTACTAGTCTTGCTTTATGTCTTGCTATCGAACCATCAGCATTGTGTTTCAACTTGAACACCCACTTCACTTCGATAGCTTTTGTATGTGTTGGTAATTCGACTAACTCCCATGTGTTGTTTCTTTATATTTACTCTAAATCTTAGACCATAGCTAACTTCCACTTGTTACTCTTCAAAGCTTCACTATAGTTGATTGGTTCAACACCTACAAGTAAAGCAAAAGGAACTAATTCTCCATGTGGTGTTACTTCATCATCACCAGTTACTTCATAATCCTCAAGTCTTGTTGATGGAACTCTAGTTATTTGACGTCTATGACTTGTGCTAGCCACACTCTCTTCGACTTCGACATTGTCTGGAATATCAGCATTTGCTTCATCTTCGACTTCAACTGGATTCTCAGGAATTCCTTCGACTTCAACCTCATCAATTTCTTCATCGAAATCAAAAGCTCATCAGTGGCTTGTTAATTGAATTACTAGAATTCCAATCCCAAGCAGAATTTTCATCAATTAGAATGTCTCTACTCAACACAATCTTCTCATTAACTGGATTGAAAAGCCTGTATGCACCAGTTTTATGATATCCTACCAGAATCATAGGTTCACTCTTGTCATCAAGCTTCCTTCTTCTTGCATCAGGAATATGCTTATAACACATAGAGTCAAACACCTTCAAATGTCTTACTGATGATCATTTTCCACTCCATACTTCTTCAGGAACCTTGTTCTTCAATATCTTGGTAGGGCACCTGTTCAAAATATAAACTACAATTGAAACAGCTTCTCCCCATAAAGACTTTGGCAAATTCTTCTGCTTTAGCATGCATCTTTCCATATCTAATATAGTTCTATTTTTTCTTTCAGCAATTCCATTATGTTGAGGCGTATAAGGAGCAGTTACCTTATGATCAACACCATGTTCTACACAAAATTTCTCAAACATCTTCGAAGTGTATTCGCCACATCCATCTGTTCGTAGAACTTTGATCCTTTTCTCACTCTGGTTTTCGACAAGTATCTTGAATCTCTTAAAGATTTTGAATACTTCGTCCTTTCGTTTGATCACATATATCAACAGCTTTCGACTAAACTCATCAATAAACGAAACAAAATATCTATTTCCACCAATGGTATGTTCTTTGAATGGACCACATACACCTAAATGTACCACTTTGAGAATGCAGGATGATCTCATTGGCATAGTCGAAACGAAAGAATTTCTGGATTGCTTTCCAACTAAACAACCTTCACAAAGTTTTTCAGGTATCTCAAGACTTGGAATTCCAGAAACCATATCTTGAGTAATCAGTTGATTAAGTGATCAAAAATTCAAATGTCCAAACCTCAAATGCCACAACCAAATATCCTTGTGGTCAACAATAGTTTTTAAACATTGAACTTCTGTCGAACTGATCATAGTCTTAAATGTCCTGTTCTTCGACAACGGAGATTTTAAGACCAAATTATTCTTGGTGTAGAACAATTTCAAAGCTTCATATTTCATAACAACTGATAAACTTTTTTCGACCAGTTGTCCAACACTTAGCAAGTTGCACTTCATTCCAGGTACATAGAGAACATCTTTAATCATAGCTTTTCCTCCATTACTCATTTGAAAAACTATGTTGCCAGTACCTTCTGTCTGCAACGAACTATTATCAGCAAGTTTCACCTTGCTCTTCTTCGACTAGTCGTAGTCTGTCAACCACTCCTTTCGACCAGTCATGTGATTCGAGCATCCTGAGTCGAGGAACTAGATCTTGGATTCGACATGGTTATCTGAAACTGCAACCATAACCACCATACCACCTTCAGAATCATCTGAATCTTGGTGTGCAAGGTTCGCTCCTTCGTCCTTGCTTTTTGTCGATCCATTTTCTTTTTTGTACCAACAATTTTTGGCTATGTGGCCCAACTTTTCACAGTTATAGCATTGTACACCCTTTTTATCTTCTTTGTCCTTTCGATAGTTTCCTCAACCCCTTTTCAAGGATTCAGAATTTCTATCTTCAACCTTATTCTTGTGGTAATTCGACCAAGGCTTCTTGCCCTGAGACTTGTCGAACTTACCTTTGAATTTGTTGGAGCCACCATCCTTTTCCATGACTGGGCTTGCAGAGCCTGTATCGAGTCTTGAACTCATTTCCTTTCGACAATCCTCATCTCATGCGCCTCCAACGAACCAACCAAATCTTCCACTTTAGTAGTTTCAATTTTTTTGGATTCTTGAATAGTTACGATAATGTGATCAAAGTGAGAGGTCAATATTCTCATGACCTTCTCAACTATCATCTTATCAGTTATGGTTTCACCATAACCCTTCATGAGATGGACGAGTTTCTGAACCTTCGACACATATTCTGCAACTTTTTCATCTTCTCCCATCGACAACAATTCATACTGTCGACGCAAGGTTTGTAACTTGACAACCTTAACTTTCTCACCTCCTTAATAATACTTCACCAGAATATCCCATGCCTTTTTCGTCGTTTCAGCATGAGAGATTCTGTCGAAATTAGCAGCATCAACAACCATCTGAATGCAATAAGCAGCCTTGCAATCTTTCTTCTTGACTTCGTTGTGGGCTTTTTTCTGTGCTTCGGTTGCATCTGCAACCAACGCAGGAACGCCGTCAGTAACCACCTCTAGGATTTCATGGAAGTCAAACAAGGATTGCATCTGTTTTTTCCATCGAATCCAATTCTTGCCGTCAAGCATTGGAAGAGAATTCAGAATGCCCTTATCACTAGCCATCTTCGCAGCAGTTGATTCACTTGCCACGAAACACGATCTCGGCGTGAAATTCTTGAAAACTCGATCAAGAACAATAACCGTAAGCTCTGGATACCAATTTGTTAGTGCGTGAGGCACTTTTAGTGAGGAAAGAAAGAGAGAATAATAAAGGAAATAAGGATTTGTATTATTGAATTGTACAAATAATATACAGATTAGGACTATTTATATACAACCCTAAATAGACTTGGGTCTACGCAACTTAGATTATATTTAAATATTAAATCTAATCAAATATAATCTAATCTAATATTTCAACAAATATAATTTAATATTTGAACAATATTTGCTTGTTATCTTTAGAATTTGCTATAATACTTTATTGCTTTGAATATACATATATAACATTTGGTAATTTGTTTGCTCTCGGACGATGCTCATGAACGGGAAAGTCGATGTTATGTAATGGTATTTTCAACTGTGCTCTGCATCACAGGTGATCGTTTCACGGCTAAAGGAAGGACTCATATTTGTCCACATGAATGTCTAGATTGCCATGTGATTTATGAGAAGATACAATCTAGACTCATTCATTAAGTGTGTGGGATCAACAAGTGAGGTGATGGATTTGCTCACGAAGTTTTTCCAGTTTCCTACTTTTTTTTCAATTGTAATCAAGTTGGATATATGTTCGATATCAATAGTCCAACTTGTTTTATTAGGAATAAATAACATTTTGTTAGTTTGAATGTTAGTTGTAGACTATTAATGGTACAATATTTGGGTGTTCGCGGTGCGGTTTGGACGGGTTTAACGATAAAAGTTGTTTAAGCAGTAAGAGAAAAAAATATAATTTAACAAAACAGATTGTTGTTCGAACATAAGGTGTGTCAAAATAGTTTAATCTGTCAAGTTGTATAGCTATCGAAGTGTCGAAGCAGGTTGTTTCACATAAAATTTCGATTTATATTTAAAATAAGTATTTTGTGTTTTTATAGTTTAGGGTTTTTATAATTATAATTAACTTATTCACATAATTTACAGTTGCAAGTGAATAAAGATTTCTAAACTCTGTCGAAATTCATTGTTATTGTGTGATGATTACAATTTTGTTCATCAAAATTGATAGAAAATCATCAAAGATTTTGATGAATTTCCAACAAGGATACCATTAAAAACCAACAAGTCAAGAACACTATATAAATCGAAACTTTTCCAATCAAACAATTCAACTACAAGGATAATAACTCGAGGAAATAAAAGGTGCAATAGAACTACTCATATTACAATATTACATTTTGTAGTCTAAATTATGTAAACTTGAAAAATGCTTACTAATTCCTACATGCTTGAGAAAACTTCAAAATAATAAAGTGATGATTTCTTATAAGAATGAATAACAAATCCATGCAAGCCAGAGAGGTATGGCGGGCTGCTCCAGTAATAAAATGAAAAAGCACGCCTCAGCATTAAGATGATTTCTTCCAATTATCTTGCGATAATGACAATAATGCGATGATTAACCTTTGTTTTTAAGGCTAATTAGAACTGGACCTTACTGGAGAAAGTTTGGCCAAATTCCCAATTGGAAGGAACAATGTCTTCGAAAGTTCGTGTTACACCATCTGTGGTTTTCACCTGGAATGACAATGATTGACCATTCAAATACGAATTGGATTGCCAATTTGCACCCCAATTTCTTGACATAGACATCCAACCTGTTTTTGATCCTTTGATCATAACAGATTGGATTGATCCAGCACCAGCTAAATTGCTAATCAACACTAACTCAAAGTAGTCTCTTCCATTCACACTGAATCTTACTCCTCCATGCTTTTTGCAAGGCACCCTGCTCAAACATAAATAAACATTTTAATTTTCATTAAAAAATTACGATTTAATTCATATGTTACTATAGTATACAAATATATTATGCGACTAAGAGAGTATTACATTATTACTACTATTAATTCAGTTAAATCAGATCACGTGGAGTCTATCATTATATATAATGTATAGTAAGGTTTATAAATATTCTAACCTTTGGAACAAGACAGGGATGATTCCTCCTCGGTAGATACCAATTTTTTGCCAAGCAGGTTGAGCCATATCAAAATGTTTGAGAGGTGGATTGCACCATCCTCCATCGTCATTGGGTAGATCATAATTAGGAGGACAGAAATTTGTGGCGGTTACGGTAATAGATCTTCCTTTTATGCACCATCTTGGGTCAGTAAGAAAATCACAAATGAGTTTGTAGCATTGTCCACAAGAAGCACCATCATTAAACAAAGCAGTGCTTAATGCAGCGGTTCTTGTCCCGTATCCGGTTGAATATAGATCTCCGTAACCACAAGCTCCTCCTACATCACATGTATCATATAAATTCAATCATAACTAACTTGTAACTAATTACCTTAGACAATGTTCAATTTAGTACATGTTTGTTATCACAACAGATTTGTGCTAGATTGTGAAAATAGAATGATGAAAAAGGTGGTTTACCCATAGTGCCTGAGGCATCACTGCCACCATAAAAAGTGGCATGACCTTTGGTCCATTCAGAAGGTGAGAAGGCATAGGAAACTTTTGTGAGACCACATAATCCAATGAGAGAAACCAAAATGAATAAAAGTTTGGCCATTTTGTTCTTGATTGTAGAAGGAAACAATAGAAATACAAGAATTGAGTTTGTATTTACACTATTGTCATTTTGAAGCACATAAGGTTTGTGTTTAAATAAGGATTAGAGTTACTAAGGTAAGGATGGGACATGTGAGGTGGTGTAAGATGAGATAGCTAAGAAATGATTATTTTTATGAAATTGATTGAATTTATTGTGTGCAAGTGCATAAGGTTTTGAGGGTTATTCAATTATTCCCATGTTCTCTTAGGACTTTGTCTTACAACCCACATGCTCGTTCCAACGTAAGAGGCGTGAATGAATCAAATCCCACAACTCCATTTGGTCTCTATATTCTTTTCTCTTCCTTATTTTCCTCATTCAAGATCCCAATGTTTAATACTAATTCTTACAACAATTTAAGTGGTCATTTTTTTTTTTATATTATGAGTTTTTGATATTCACATCAGAATTGGTGTGGTACATTTTTGGTCCTATATGGATCTCTTGTGAATAAAACGACAGACAATAGTTTGATATGAAATGGAACAAGCGGCATAGATTGTCACATGGAAATGCATGGCAATGTCGTTTTTGATAAGCTACATCCACATGTCTCATAATACCTATATACATTGTCAGTTGTCTCTTAGCAAGCAACTCTTAAATAATCACCGATGAAAATTATTCAATATCAAAGATCATACAAAATATAGATTCATCCACATAAATAGTTCACCAAATTGAACATTTTATATTCATTCTTAATCTAAGTTGTGTATTCAAACCAACTCATAGTTATTTTTGAGTTTGTGGTATATTAGATAGAATAAAATAGAATAAACTGATAAATGATTAAATTTCATTACTTGAGAATTTGCAAAGGAACATTATATAATCTATTTTATCTCATTCCATTTAATCCTCTAGTTTATTTGCAAGTGTATGGACTATGATATAATCATTCTTTCAATCCTCTATTTTTTTATTCCACATTATTTGAAGTGTATGAAATATGATAGACTCTTTATTTCATTCCTCGCTGCTTTCTTTTCTGGTACATCAATCCAGACAAAGATGAAAAAGCTTTATTTTATCGAGCCCTTCTATGCTACTATAGCACCCACAAGGAAGTTCACCATGGGGATTAACATAACCATACACGTGACAAGTAAAAAAAAAAGTTCGGCCAGTGAGTAAATTCATTTTTAGTCAAATTTTACAACTAAATCATTGAGATGGTCTTAAATAATTGATTAAGTTTTCAGAATCTAAAAGATTCCAAGCACCGTTACAAACCAAAGCTAGTCACGATGAATGGAAACAAACGGTGAATATTTCAGGTATCTTCCATCGTAAAGGTAAACCTGAATTACAAAAAGGTGATATTTAATGGAAGTTCTCCACAGTATAAATATGAGCAAAGGTAGCAAATGGAGATCCTGACAGCAACTGTTAAGATAAAAGAATGTAATCAATCATCTTCAGAAGTCGTCGTCATCATCTTCCTCTTCAATATGCTTTGCCAGTTCTTGCTCTTGTTGTTGCCTCTCTCTGCGCTTCTCGGCTATTTCCTTTTCCTTATGTGTGTTTTTCGGAAAACGCAGTGCTTGAACAGCCTCATTGTGCATGTTAAGACAGAATGCAATCCTAGAATTAAAGGCAAGCTGAGGCTCATTTGTAGAGTAAATATCTCCAGTTTCCTTGGACAACATCCATTTATTAGCATGATCCAACGTCGCATCAATTGCTCCATCACGGATAGCCTTTGATATAATGCTTTCTGCATCGGCAATGGGATCTGCAGAGCTCAACCTCAACTTCTGAGCTACATCGGCCAGTGAGATGCGAGAATATGCTATACTGATGTTGCGCAAACCGGTCCTAATGACATTATGACGCAATCGAACGATCAAATTATTTGTTCCGTCTGTCTTGAAAGTGGTAGCATACTTCTCTGCAACATTCCGAAACAGCTCTAAATCACCAATCCTGACAGCCTGAAATTACATAGTATATACAAACATTAGCACAAAGAAGCACAACAATAATAAAAAGACTTCCATGTTGGATTTGGAAGAAACCTCATTCAAATGAAAAAGTGAGGATTAAAACTTAGAAACTGAAAATAAATAACGTCCAAACTGTGTTTGGTAATTAAGCACCACTAAAAGCCAAAATATCCTACATGGTGCTAGCCCGCAGGGAAGTTAGAAAGCGAAAACACAAATATTTACGAGTATGTAAATTAGCTGCATAAACAGAGTCATATTGATTCGCAACAGCCGAGTTAAACTACATAAAAGTATGCATATGTCCATATTATTCAATGTCTACTTTACTTTCAGCTGAGCAAGACTATGCCTTCTCTTTCAATTAATCTAGCTGAAAGCAGCACTCACAAATTTCTATTTAGGTCAGAGTATTGGTTATAAAACGTCAATGTCTAATCTCATTGCCAATAGAGAGAAAAACAATGCTTGGGAGTTTCATCACCAAAGAGATAATAGAGCAGAAATAAAGAGTTCAGAGGATAGAAATTAGAATAGTGGCAAGGCACCGCTACCGACACTAAAAAATAGTAGGGTGCATGTATTGAAAATTTTAGCCACACTAGACCAGTTATGTGGCTGACATTTTCAACTGCCACATCATAATTTTAAGAGTTATACAATACAATAATAGCATGTACATACCTGAAAGAAGAAAAAAAACTGTAGGAACTATATCAAAATAGATGAAACTAAAGAACTATGTTTATAATCAAACCAACAAACTAAGAAGTTCAGTTTTATTCCAGACCTTAATAAAATTCAGTATAGTGGATAACATAAACTTACATTGGTAAGCTCAAAGTAAGGCCTCAAAGCTTTCTCCATTCCTTTCTGCACGAAGATAGTCCTCTCAGGAATTTCTCCCAAAAGTAAACGAACTATAATGGCCCACTTGTTACACTGAATTCGAAAACCCTGTGCTGCAACTGGTGCTTTACGAGCAGCCTGTAGGAGAGACTCCTTTGCATCAGTATACTCCAACTGAATGGTCCGAATTTTCCCAAGGTAGAAGAGATAGCGACAGAACTAAAACAGGTGCAACAGATGTAGACATGTCAAAAAAAGATGAATGAAAAGTGGATTTTCAAAAACAATTAATGAGACGAAATAAAAAAAATAAAATGTAGAATCATCAAGGGTATCATTTCAAACAGTCCTTAGACTGTGCCAACAGGTAGAGAAGGTGGAAACCGCATTCACCAAAGGAAAAAAAAAATCTGTTGACACAAAGAATAACTGAATACCTGCTGGTTTGAATGTGCCTCAAATCGCGGAGCCTTAGACCTCAGCTTCTCTGCCTGATCATATAGGTTGTAGTGGAGGTAGTTACGAAGTAACAAATTAAGAAGTGTTTCCTGCAACACATCACCAGGTAAGTGCATGATCCAGAACCTTTATAAAAGGAACCGCAAAGCAATTCAAAACCAACCTGACCAAGTTCATCATGGCGCAGGGTAGCAATCCGGTGCAACTGAAAGAGGTTTCTGAAAATAAACATGCCATTTGATTAGAAATTTGTCAAGCCCCATTCAGTTAAAAATCTCACTAACTGTTGTATCAAACACATGTATATGCCTACGTCTCTGAATTCATTTGTTTTAAAACTACATAGACAAACATCTAACTTACCCACGAATTTCAGCAAGTTCTCCAGTAAGCTCATAGCTATATGAGTAATAAAAGTACAGTCTTGAGGCTATAACATCTACAGTTCTCCTATTCAAGTTCTTGAGCCGATCAATGCTAGCTGAGGAGCAAGCTTTGGCCTAAAATGAACAATTAAAGTAACCTCAGAATATAGTCAACCATCCGTCGCCAATTAACATAACCAAATATTTGATAACAGTATCTATTCTAACCTCTTGATATCGTTTCTGATCAATAAGAAAAAGAAGCACAAGGAAGTAACAGTAGATTTCTAGCTCAGGCAACAAGTGTTTGGGTGGGGTTTGAATAGCTGCAGATGCTGCAGAATCGACTTCCATCTCATGATCATCCTCCTATACAACCCAATGAAAAAGAAGACCCAATAAAACCAAACTATTTGCATATAAGCTATAAGTTGCTTTTGTGCCTATGAATATGCAATAAGGTTTTTCCAGCTTATAGACATGTAATAAGCTCAAAAAACGAATTACCTTGGAATTGGGAATATAAGAAGATAACCTAGAATGAGACTCAGAAGCTGCAGGAAGAACGTGATCGATGAACGAGGAGAGAAGCGGAGCAGTGAGTTTGGACCTGAGCGCAATTGTAAGACGCACTGCACGAGAAATTCTGCGAACTTCCTTAGAGTTAGAACCAGTTTCAATGATTGATGCTATTTCCTTCAAATCTGTTAGGTTATGATCCAATAACGAAAACGAATTTTATGTTAAACAAAACAAGAGTTGGAATGAATGAGAAAGTGGTTTAGAGGAAAGTACTCACGATGCAATGTAGATGGAATAGGTGCGGAGATAGAGTGAGAAGGTGTTGGGTGATCCTTCATCTCTTGATCTTGAGTCATCTGAAAGAATTTGAGATTGAGTTTGAGTTGAGAAACCCTAGCACGGTGGAGTGAGGGATACGAAGACGGTGGATGGGAAATCACTGCGTGTTTTTTTAAACTAAGACTAAAGGAAGAACTACAAACAGCAATGACGACAGCCCCACCAATTAATGGGCCTTTTCACCTATTAAATGGGCTTTGTGACTAATTAATTTCACCAATGTAATACACAACATTTAATGAAATTTGAATAGAGCATAAATCTGAATAAAATATGATGAAATTTGAAGTCAACATATATTTAAAGAAAATCTTATAAAATATTAAAGAAATTTACTAAAATTAGAAGTGAATATAAATTTGAAGAAAATATGATGAAAATTGAAGTGAACATAAATCTAAATAAAATCTAATGAAATCTGAACAAAATCTTATGAAATTGATATGAACATTAATATGACAAAAATCTAATGAAATGAATGAACATTGATATCAGGATAATCTGATTAAATTTGAAGAAAACATGATGAAATTTGAAGAAAATCTGATGAAATTTGAAGAAAATCTGATGAAATTTGAAGTAAAGATAAATATGAAGAAAATATGGTGAAATATTAAGAAAACCTTACGAAAATTTGAAGTAGACATAAATCTAAAGAAAATATAATTAAATTTGAAGTGGGCATAAATCTTAAGAAATTTGATGAAATCTGAAATGAACATAGATCTTAAGAAATCTGATGAAATTTGAAATAAACATAAATCTTAAGAAAATCGGATGAAATTTGAAGAAAATCTGATGAAATTTGAAGTAAACATAAATTTGAAGAAAATTAGAAGAAATTTGAAGTGATCAATAATCTTTAGAAACCTGAAGAAATTTGAAGTGAATATAAATCTTAAGAAAATCTGATGAAACACGAAGTGATCAAAAATCTTAAGAAAATCATATGATATTGGAGTTGAATATAACTCTTAAGTAAATCTGATGAAATTTGAAATGAATATAAATCTTAAGAAAAGGTGATGAAATTTGAAGAAAACCTGATGAAATTTTAAGTAAACATAAATCCAAGAAAAGCTTATGTATCTCAAGTGAACATAAATCTTAATATATCTCAAGTAATTTGAATTGAGTATAAATCTTAAGAAAATCTGATGAAATTTGAATAGAACATAAATCTCAATAAAATCTGATGAAATTTGAAGTGAACATATATTTGAAGAAACTCTAATGAAATATGAAAGAAATATTGTGTACGATTTTAAATTACTTGTCTTTTCCAACTATTTGTATGTTTCTTGTACCATAAATAACATCATATATATTCTAGACATATATGTACGAGGTGTTACAGTTGGTATCAAAGCAGATTGATTCTTGACCTTTCCATGAAACATCACTATCAATTCTCTTCTCCCTCACATGTGTGTGTTACTAGCCTGATCTCTACCACTGTAGTATTCACTTATTGAGCCTGGTCACTTCACTGACGACATATCGATGGATAGTGTTGGTTTTATTGATTGGCAACAATTTTGGTAAAAAATTCTGCTTAGAAATACCTTGAAGTTTACTGAAGTAGCAGATGTCACAGTAGATGTTCTGACATGTGAAACTATCAAAAGTGCAGATTTTTTAGGAAGTCAGTTTATTTGTTATTTGTATGCTTCGATTAAGGAAGCTTGAGAAACGCCTTCAACAAGATACTTGGAGATTTATTGTCCTGCTTTTATGGAGAAAAGACAGGAGGCGCCGAAGACTTGTGAGTAAAGCAACCCTAGTTGTTGTTACTATATTTAAAGGCTGCAAACCCTGTTTTGCAGTTTGGTTTGGCCGTTCTAGTTTTAGAAAGATTAAATTTTAATTTTTGGTTGTTCTTTGTGTTGGTTGTTAATTGTTAATTGTGAGCCTCTCGAGTATTTATACTTGAAAATGATAGTTTTTGAGTTGTAAGTTTTCAATCACCATAAGCTTTGAAGCAAGTGTGATTGTGTGTCTTTGAAGAGTGTCTTCAGTTTTAGTTGTTTTTAGTATCACGGGTTGTGGTACTGAGGGAGTGAGCGGAAGATTCTCATATCTAAGTGTGGTATCTTAGGTAGAAGGGTCATTGGGTAGTTTTATTAAGTGATGAGGTGTAAACGGTGGAGGTTTAGCTCTAAATTAATACTACTAATAGTGAACTTCATCCCTGGATTGGAAGCCCCTATACGTAGGTTAGTTAGAATCGAACTGGGTTAACAACTCTCTGTGTTTTTACTGCTTCCTACTCTGTTATATTCTATTCTGTTCATCTGTGTTCAAAGCATATATAAGTGTCGTGACATTACCTTCGACATCTCATATCTGATACCAGAATTTTAATTGGTATCAGAGCAGGCATCCTGCTCTGTCTCTGGGTGAGATCTAGGGAAGAAACTTTCTGGTAATATGGACAAGGAGGAAATATATTTGAATAGACCACCCATCCTAGA
Organism: Vicia sativa; assembly: GCA_021764765.1. Classification (NCBI taxonomy): domain Eukaryota; kingdom Viridiplantae; phylum Streptophyta; class Magnoliopsida; order Fabales; family Fabaceae; genus Vicia; species Vicia sativa. The sequence continues at coordinate 200,089,670 of CM038795.1, read as the reverse complement.
TGGCTCTAACTATGATCTGTGGAAGCCTCGTATAGCAGCATATATATAAATGCCTTGCATAGAAAGGCTTGGAAGGCTACTCTGAAAGGATGGACACATCCTGTGATTATTGGAGCTGATAATCAACCTACTGGTAAGCTGAAACTTGAGGAAAATTGGTCAAAGGATGATGATGAACTAGCTCTTGCAAATTCAAAAGCATTGAATGCTATATTCAGTGGAGTTGACAGAAACATCTTCAGATTAATCAATACATGTGAAGTGGCTAAGGATGCTTAGGAAATACTCAAGACTACTCATGAAGGGACCTCTAAGGTTAAAATGTCAAAACTGCAGCTTCTCACATCTAAGTTTGAGAACCTGAGAATGAAGGAAGAGGAAAGTATTTAGGAATTTCATATGAATGTTCTTGAAATTGTTGGTGCCTGCAGTGCCTTGGGTGAGAAGATTCCAGAAGAGATGCTGGTAAGGAAGATGCTCAGATCTCTACCTAAGAGATTTGATATGAAGGTAACAACTATTGAAGAAGCTCAGTATATCAACATCATGAAAGTGGATGAGCTTGTTGGTTCACTCCAAATATTTGAGATGATTATTAATGAGAGGTTTGAGAAGAAGCCCAAAAGCATAACATTCAAGACCAACACTGAAGAGAAGAATGAAGAATATGATCTAGACACTGAGGAAGGTATGTCAAACACCATAGTTCTCCTTGGAAGACAATTCAACAAAGTACTGAAAAGGATGGAGGGAAGCTCAAGACCTAATGTCAGGGAATATCCCATACGACATCAGGAAAACAGGAAACTCTGGGAAGAAAGTAGAAACTGAGGAAAGATCTACTCAAGGAAGAGAGCGAAGATACTATGAATGTGGAGGCTTTGGGCATATCAAATGGGATTGTCCAAACTATCTCAAGAGACAAGACAAAGGATTGAATGTGTTGTGGTCAGATGAAGACTCTGAGAGTGAAGTAGGTGGAGAATCAGCCAAACATGTAACAACTCTTACTGGTACATATATTTTTGATGGAGACTTAAGTGATGAAGAATTGACATTTGAAGAATTGGCTACTATATATAAGGAACTATGCATCAAAAATGTTGAAGTTTTCCAGGAGAATGAGAAGTAGAAGAAACTCATACTACAACTGCAAGACATAAAGAAGGAGCATCTGGAGATGATTAAGAAGCTTGAAGATGAAGTAACTATGTTAAAAGGTGACCTTGATCAGATGACCAAATATGTCAAGATGCTAAATAGTGGATCTGAGACATTGGATAAGATACTTCAAGCTGGAAGAGTTATAGGAGACATGACTGGACTAGGGTACAATGATACAATGGAGTCTTCTAAATAATCTACTCAAAATCTAACTGAACCCAAGATGTCGAATCAGATGTTTCAACATCACAAAAGGAATAAACACAGACAACATAACAAAAGACATCAACACTGGAGATGTCATTACTGTGGAAGATATGGTCACATAAAACCATTCTATTTCAAGTTGTATGGTTACCCCAACCCTACACATCATTCAAATATGACTCAAGCTAGGCCAAAGAAACAGTGGATTCCTAAAACAAATATTTCATGTTTCTTAGCCCACACTGCCTCTACAGTGAAGACCACATAAGACTGGTATTTTGATAGTGGATGCTCAAGGCATATGACAGGAAACCAAAACTTATTGGTTAATTTTCAAAAGCATCCTACTAGTTATGTCAACTTTGGAGATGGATTGAAGGGTGAGATCAAGGGAATAAGAAAGATACACAGTGTTAAGTTTCCTAACATTGAAGATGTATTACTTGTCAAAGGGCTAACTTCCAACCTGATCAGCATAAGTCAACTATGTGATCAGGGATTTTATGTGAACTTCACAAAAGCTGAATGTATCATTACAAACAAGAATGGTGAAGTTACTATGAAAGGTATAAGGAACAAAGTCAATTGCTACTTATGGGTCCCTCTAGAGACAAATCTGAAAGACAACCAATCTGTAGACAAGAATTCCCTAAAGGACAATACAAGTTTGAAGTAAGCTAATCATAATGTCCCAATGAATGTTTTGACACCATTCAAAACTGTCAAAGTTAATTATCAATCCATAGAGAAAAGAACCATGAATCTAGTTCAAAAAATCACTAAACTAAAACTAGTCAATGGTTATTCAAGAGGATGAAATATATATGAATGCTCAAGAAGAGAGCAATGGGTCTATTTGCAACAACCATTATAGCAATTAAAAGCGTGTGGGAATGTCATTAAATGGCCTAAATTTTCAAAATATCACTCAACGATATTACAACAAAAGGCGCAAAATATAAAAGGGCCAACACAAGTTCAAATATCTCACTGTTTCACCACACGCTACACTACTCTTGCATACTCCAAAATCTCCACCTCCAATCCTCGAAAATCAATCCTGCAGACTTGATCATCAAGATGTCTCAACACACATCAGGATCAAGCAACAAAGACGAAAGTATTTCAACCAAGAAGCCCTAAACATCGCTCCACTTTCCATGATTCCTTGTTCGGGTGCAAGACCTAAAAAGCTTCGCACCCTTCATGCAAGACGTCCAAGGGAAACCTTTGCACCAGTTGAAGGTAATGTATTTGAACCACATATTAAGGATAAAGCTGATCAAGATAGAGGATACATAGACAGAGCAATAAGGAGAATGGTTGTTGATACCCTAAAGTGGGCTTACCGTTGAAGGATCATAAACCCTCTTGCCCAAATGAATGGTGAAGGTGTTCCAAAAGAACACACCGAGTCATCCATGAGGAAGAAGAGATTCCTCAAGAGAATCTTGAAAAAACTCTCCTTGATGAAGTCATGATGATGTTGGAACATCATTCCTAAAGAAAACTCCTCAAGAAAAGCAGGTTGATTCAACTGATAAGATGATTGAGAAAGATGTGGTTGATGTTGTTATTGATGTGGATACCTTGTCTGATAATGAGTTGATCATTATTGTTAACCTTGGGATTTCCAAAAGGTTGAAAACCAGAAATGGCAAGGTTGTTGCTTCTAATACTCCATCTAAACCTGTCAAGAAGAAGGTTATGTATGGACCTTCAAAATCATGGAGCAAAGCCACTCTATCATCAAGTAAGAGGAAAATCAGACCAGAATCTGATTCTGACTATGATGTTGAGACTGATGTCCCAGACATCTCACCAGTAAAGAAGTCCATTATTTAGAGGACCACTGGCAATGTCCCTGATGCTCCTATTAACAACATCTCATTCCACTCCATCAAATTTGCTGCAAGATGGAAATATATATCAGAGGAGACTGGCTTTGGAGAGGGAGTTAGGAAAAGATGCCTTGGCTTGCAAGAAAGTTATGAAACTGATCTCTGAAGCATGACTGATGAAGATAGTGACCAAGTTGTCAAAGTGCTATGAAACCTTAGTCAAGGAATTCATAATCAACATTCCCGACATTGTGATGACATGAAGAGCCAAGATCAAGTGTTTGGGAGAGGAAAATTAGATTCCACTTGCCATCATTAATCAAGTCAGGAAAGGAAAAATGTTGAACCATAGAGGTGCATAAACATAGTGGGGAAATCAAGTCAGGACTGCAATTTCCAGGGGAATGGGAATTATATCAAATGCAATTCCTGGAATTGGATATGATGACAGGTCATTTGTCTCAATATCGGTGGTGCAGCAACAGAAAATATAGGGGATGTGATTACTGAACTTACCGCAACTTGCATAGAATTGGATGAGCTCATAAGAATTAGCACAACAAGGAAGCTAAAACTTGAAGAGACCACATTAACTCTGAAGAAGAATGCTGTTGCAAGTGCTACTGAAGAGGCACCAGAAGAAGAAGCAAGCAGCTCAATAACTCAAAGCTCTTATGAAGCTGGCTCAAGATAGGAGGAAAGTGGAGAAAGTGGAGAGTCTGCATGTTCGATAGATCACTAATTGGGCTAAAGATGTTTATTGTGTTTCCATCTGGTTTTTGTCTACCTTTTTATCTATGTATTTTTGGCACTTAAGTGCATGACACATGTTTTATTCTAGGTTGTACTTAATATTAGATATTAAGTAACTTAGTTGAACCTAGTATTTATTTCTGTTATCCTCCATGAATTCTTTTTGGTTTTGCCAAATTATGGCTAAAAAGGGGGAGAGTATGAGTGATTAGACATTAAGTTGAGGGGGAGCAATTGTGAACTGTTGCAGCTGTGAGTGTTTATGAGTGTCTATGAGTGTTTTGTGTTTGTTTTTGTGTATTACCATGTGAGCAGCTGATGTGAAGAGAATGCTAAGGAGGAGTTGTTGTTGTGTTCACTGTGATTTGTGTGATGTGATTTATGTGCTTCTTATGCTAAAAAGAAGTTGATGTTGATTGTTGATTGTGCTTCTTGTGCTAAAAGGAGAAGCTGAAGTGTTGATTGTGTATCTATGAAGATACTATGTGTTCCCACGAGAAGAGAAACTGTTGTGTAGGGGGAGCAAAGTTTTAATCGTCAATTGCACATCCGTTTGTGCTGTGTGCAAGGGGAGTAAAATGTTGCATCTTTGAATGTTCTAACTGATGTTTGAACATCTGTGTTAATTGTCCGTTGTTATCTCTGTTTTTAATGTGATGGTGCTTTTACTGTGCTGCTCTGATGTATGTGCTTGAATGCCATGTTTATTATGGTGATGTTTTAATTGTATGGCGTGCACCCCAAATAATGTTTTAGCCAAAATTTGCCAAAGAGGGAGTTTGTTGGTTCTATTGATTGGCAACAAATTTGGTAAAACATTCTGCTCAGAAATTCCTTGAAGTTTACTGAAGTAGCAGATGTCACAACAGATGTCCTAACATGTGAAACTGACAGAAGTGCAGATTTTTTTAGGAAGTCAGTTTATTTGTTATTTGTATGCTTCGATTAAGGAAGCTTGAGAAACGCCTTCAGCAAGATACTTGGAGATTTATTGTCCTGCTTTCATGGAGAAAAGACAGGAGGTGCTGAAGACTTGTGAGTAAAGCAACCTTAGTTGTTGTTACTATATTTAGAGGCTGCAAACCCTGTTTTGCAGTTTGGCCGTTCCAGTTTTAGAAATATTAACTTTTAATTTTTGGTTGTTCTTTGTGTTGGTTGTTAATTGTTAATTATGAGCCTCTCGAGTATTTCTACTTAAGAAAGACGGTTTTTGAGTTATAAGTTTTCAATCACCATAAGCTTTGAAGCAAGTGTGATTGTGTATCTCTGAAGAGTATCTTCTGTTTTAGTTGTTTTTAGTATCACGGATTGTGGTACTGAGAGAATGAGCAGAGGATTCTCATATTTAAGTGTGGTATCTTAGGTAGAAGGCTCATTGGGTAGTTTGATTAAGTGAGAAGGTGTAAATGGTGAAGGTTTAGCCCCGAATTAGTACTACTAATAGTGAACTTCATCCCTTGCTTGGAAGCCCCCAGACGTAGGTTAGTTACAACCGAACTGAGTTAACAACTCTCTATGTTTTTACTGCTTCCTGCTCTATTATATTCTATTCTATTCAGCTGTGTTCAAAGAAAATATAAGTGTCGTGACATTACCTTTGACATCTCATACTTGATACCAGAATTTCAGATAGGGCCACGGTGGAGCCACAACGAGGATGCATAAGATTTGAAGAGACTCGACTGAAGTGGTGGAAACCGTAAGAGTAATATGGGATTTTTGGGCTTACATTTAGTAGTGTACTCAGAATAGTGGACTAAAAGAACGTCGTGGTAAGGTTTCAAATAACCGGAGTTTCCAAGACTTCGATTAGACGAAGTGGAACTTTCTCAAAGTCCCCATAGTAGTGAAAGAATAGCACGAAACACCTAAGAAGTAGTGTAGTAAAGAAATCGTAAGAAGTGAATATAAATCTTAAGAAAATCTGAAAAAATTTGAAGTGATTATAAGTCTTCAGAAAATATTGTGAAAATTAAAGTGAACATAAATCTTAAGAAAATATGATTAAATTTAAAGTGAACATAAATCTTAATAAAATATGATGAAATATAAAGTGAATATAAGTATTAAGAAAATCTAGGGAAATTTGAAGTGAACATAAATCTTAAGAAAATTTGATGAAAGTTGAAGTGAACACAAGTCTTCGAGAAATCTAGTGAAACTTGAAGAGAACACAAATCTTACGAGAATATGATGAAATTTAAAGTGAACAATAATCTTAATAAAATATGATGAAATTTGAAGTGAATATTAGTCTTTAGAAATCTGGTGAAATTTGAAGTGAACATAAATCTTAAAAAGATATGATGAAATTGGAAGCGAATACAAGTCTTCAAAAAATCTGGTGAAATTTGAAGTCAACATAAGTCTTAAGAAAATATGATGAAAATTGAAGTGAACATAAATCTTAAGAAAATATAATGAAATTTAAAGTGAATCTAAATCTTAAGAAAATATGATGAAATATGAAGTGATCTTAAATCTCATGAAAAAATGGTGAAAGTTAAAGTGAATATAAATCATAAGAAAATATGATGAAATTTGAAGTGAATATAAATTTGAAGAAAATATGATTAAATTTGAAGTGAACATAAATCTAAAGAAAATTAGGTAAAATTTGAAGCGAATATAAATCTTAAGAAAATATGATGAAATCTGAAGTGAACATAAGTCTATAGAAAATTTGATGCAATTTGAAGTGAATATAAATCTTAAGAAAATCTGATGAAATTTGAAGTGATCCTAAGCCTTCAGAAATCTAGTGAAAGTTGAAGTGAATATAAATCTTATGAAAACATGATAAAATTTAAAGTGAACATAAATCTTAAGAAAATCTGATGCAATTTAAAGTGAATATAAATCTTAAGAAAATATGATGAAATTTGAAGTGAAAATAAGTCTTTAGAAATCTGATGAAATTTGAAGTGAATATAAATCTTAAGAAAATAGGATTAAATTTCAAGTAAATATAAATCTTAAGAAAATATGATGAAATTTGAAGGGAACATAAATCTTATGAAAATATGATGAAATTTGAAGTGAACATAAATCTTAATAAAATATGATGAAATTTGAAGTGAATACAAGTCTTCAGAAAATCTGGTGAAGTTTGAAGTAAATCTTTAGAAAGTATGATGAAAATTGAAGTAAACATAAATCTTAAGAACATATGATGAAATTTATGTGAATATAAATCTTTAAATTTTTTTGATGAAATTTGAAGTGAACATAAGCCTTCAGAAATACTGGTGAAAATTGAAGTGAATATAAATCTTAGGAAAATATGATGAAATTCGAAATGAACATAAGTCTTAAGAAAATCTAGTGAAATTTGAAGCAAGTATAAATCTTCAAAAAATATGATGAAATTTGAAGTGAACCTAAGTCTTTGGAAAATTTGATGAAATTTGAAGTTAATATAATAAAAATCTTAAGAAAATCAGATGAAATTTGAATAGAACATAAGTCTTCAGAAAATCTGGTGAAAATTGAAGTTAACATAAATCTTAAGAAAATATGTGAAATTTGAAGTGAATATAAGTTTTTAAAAAATCTGGTGAAATTTGAAATGAACATAAATCTTAAGAAAATATGATCAAATTTGAAGTGAACATAAATCTTAAGAAAATCTGATTCAATTTAAAGTGAATATAAATCTGAAGTTAATATGATGAAATTTACAAATAACATAAGTCTAATGATTAAATTTAAAGTGAATATAAGTCTTTAGGAAATCTAGTGAAATTTGAAGTGAACATAAATCTTAAGAATATATGATGAAATTTGAAATGTGAACATAAATCTTAAGAAAATATGATACAATTTAAAGTGAATATAAATCTAAAGAAAATATTATGAAATTTGATGTGATCATAAATCTTAAGAAAATATGATGAAATTTAAAGTGAAAATAAATCTTAAGAAAATTTGATGAAATTTGAAATGAATATAAATCTATAAAAAATATTATGAAATATTAAGTGATCATAAGTCTTTAGAAAATCTGATGAAATTTAAAGTGAATATAAATCTTAAGAAAATCTGATGAAATTTGAAGTGATTATAAGTCTTCAAAAAATATGGTGAAAATTGAAGTGAACATAAATCTTAAGAAAATATGATTAAATTTAAGTGAACATAAATCTTAATAAACATATTATGAAATATGAATTGAATATAAGTCTTAAGAAAATCTATTGAACCTTGAAGTGAACATAAATCATAGGAAAATTTGATGAAAGTTGAAGTGAACACAAGTCTTCAGAAAATCTAGTGAAAGTTGAAGTGAACACAAAGCTTACGAAAATATGATGAAAATTGAAGTGAATATTAGTCTTCAAAAATCTTGTGAAATTTGAAGTGAACATAAATCTTAATAAAATATGATAAAATTTGAGGTGAATATAAGTGTTCAAAAATGAGAAAGTTGAAGTAAACATAAATCTTAAGAAAATCATGTTATTTAAAGTGAATATAAATCTTAAGAAAATATGATAAAATTTGAAGTGAACATAAGTCTTCAGAAAATCTAATGAAACTTGAAGTAAATATAAATCTTAAGAAAATATGATGAAATTTGAAGTGAATATAAATCTTAAAGAAAATATTATGACATTTGAAATGAGTAAAAATCTATAGAAAATATTATGAAATTTTAAGTGAACATAACTCCTCATAAAATCTGTTAAAAATTGAAGTGAATATAAATCTTAAGAAAATCTGATGAAATTTGACTTGATTATAAGTCTTCAGAAAATATGGTGATAATTGAAGTGAACATAAATCTTTAGAAAATATGATCAAATTTGAAGTGAACTTAAATCTTAATATACATATTATGAAATATGAAGTGAATATAAGTCTTAAGAAAATCTAGTGAAATTTGAAGTGAACATAAATCTTAAGAAAATTTGTGAAAGTTGAAATGAACACAAGTCTTCAGAATATGTAGTGAAAGTTGAAGTGAATACAAACCTTACGAAAATATGATGAAATTTGAAGTGAACATATATCTTAATAAAATATGACGAAAATTGAAGAGAATATTAGTCTTCAGAAATCTAGTGAAATTTGAAGTGAACATAAATCTTAATAAAATTTGAAGAAATTTGAAGTGAATATAAGTCTTCGGAAAATCTGGTGAAATTTGAAGTCAACATAAATCTTAAGAAAATATGATGAAAATTGAAGTGAACATAAATCTTAAGAAAATATGATGAAATTTAAAGTGAATATAAATCTTAAAAAAATATGATGAAATTTGAAGGGATCCTAAGTCTTCAGAAAAAATGGTGAAAGTTGAAGTGAATATAAATCTTAAAAAATATGATGAAATTTGAAGTGAATATAAATCTGAAGAAAATATGATTATATTTAAAGTGAACATAAATCTTAGGAAAATATAATGAAATTTGAGGTGAACATAAATCTTAAGAAACCAGTTAAATTTGAAGCAAATATAAATCTAAAGAAAATATGACGAAATTTGAAGTGAACAAAAAGGCTTCAGAAAATCTAGTGAAAGTTGTAGTGAATATAAATCTTTTGAAAATATGATGAAATTTGAAACGAACATAAATCTTAAGAAAATCTGATGCAATTTAAAGTGAATATAAATCTTAAGAAAATATGAGGAAATTTGAAGTGAAAATTAGTCTTCAGAAATTCTAATGAAAGTTGAAGTGAATATAAATCTTCAGAATATGTGATTAAATTTGACGTGAATATAAATCTAACAAAAATCTCATGAAATATGAAGTAAACATAAGTCTTATGAAAATATGATGAAATCAGAAGTGAACATAAATCTTAATAAAATATGATGAAATTTGAAGTGAATACAAGTCTTTAGAAAATCTGGTGAAGTTTTAAGTGAACATAAATCTATTGAAAATATGATGAAAATTGATGTGAACATAAATCTTAAGAAAATATGATGAACTTTAAGTGAATATAAATCTTAAAAAAAATCTGATGAAATTTGAAGTGAATATAAGTCTTCAAAAATACTAGTGAATATAAATCTTAAGAAAATATGATGAAATTCGTAGTGAACACAAGTCTTAAGAAAATCTGATGAAATTTGAAGTGAATATAACTGTTAAGAAAATTTAATGAAATTTGAAGTGAAGATAAGTCTTCCTAAATTCTGGTGAAAATTGAAGTGAATATAAATCATACGAAAATATGATGTAATTCGAAGTGAACACAAGTCTTAAGAAAATCAGGTTAAATTTGAAGCAAATATAAATTATAAGAAAATATGATGAAATTTTAAGTGAACATAAGTCTTTGGAAAATATGATGAAATTTATAGTGAATATAATATAAATCTTAAGAAAATCTAATGAAATTTGAAGTTACCATAAATATTAAGAAAATATATGAATTTGAAGTGAATATAGGTCTTCAAAACATCTAATGAAATTTGAAATGAATATAAATCTTGAGAAAATATGATGAAATTTGAGGTGAACATAAATCTTAAGAAAATCTGATGCAATTTAAAGTGAATATAAATCTGAAGTTAATTTGATGAAATTTAAAGTGAACATAAGTCTGCAGAAAATCTAATGAAATTTGAAGTGAATATAAGTCTTCAGAAAATCTGGTGAAATTTGAAGTGAACATAAATCTGAAAAAAATATGATGAAATTTGAAGTGATCAAAAATCTTAATAAAATCAGATGAAGTTTGAAGTGATCCTACGTCTTCAGAGTATCTGGTGAAAGTTGAAGTGCATATAAATCTTAAGAAAATATGATGAAATTTGAAGTAAATATAAGTCTTAAGAAAATCTAGTGAAATTTGAAGTCAACATAAATCTTAAGAAAATATGATGAAAATTGAAGTGAATATGAATCTTAAGAAAATATGATGAAATTTAAAGTGAATATAAGTCTTCAGAAATATGGTGAAAATTGAAGTGAACACAAATCTTATATAAATATGATGAAATCTAAAGTGAACATAAATCTTAATAAAATATGATGAAATTTGAAGTGAATACAATTCTTCAGAAAATCTAGTGATGTTTGAAGTGAACATAAATTTATTGAAAATATGATGAAAATTGAAGTGAACATAAATCTTTAGAAAATATGATGAAATTTAAGTGAACATAAATCTTACGAAAATATGATGAAATTTGAAGTAAATATAACTCTTCAGAAAATTTGGTGAAATTTGAAGTCAACATAAATCTTAAGAAAATATGATGAAAATTGAAGTGAATATAAATCTTAACAAAATATGATGAAATTTGAAGTGAATACAATTCTTCAGAAAATCCAGTGAAGTTTGAAGTGAACATAAATTTATTGAAAATATGATGAAAATTGAAGTGAACATAAATCTTTAGAAAATATGATGAAATTTAAGTGAACATAAATCTTACGAAAATATGATGAAATTTGAAGTAAATATAACTCTTCAGAAAATTTGGTGAAATTTGAAGTCAACATAAATCTTAAGAAAATATGATGAAAATTTAAGTAAATATAAATCTTAAGAAAATATGATGAAATTTGAAGTGAATATAAATCTTGAAGAAAATCTAATGAAACTGGAAGTAAATATAAATCTTAAGAAAATACGTTGAAATTTGAAGTGAATATCAATCTTAGGAAAATATGATGAAATTCGAAATGAACATAAGTCTTAAGAAAATCTAGTGAAATTTGAAGCAAGTATAAATCTTAAGAAAATATGATGAAATTTGAAGTGAATATCAATCTTAAAGAAAATATTATGAAATTGGAAATCACTATAAATCTAAAGAAAATATTATGAAATTTGAAATTATTATAAGTCTTCAGAAAATATGGTGAAAATTCTAGTGAACATAAATCATAAGTGTTTAGAAAAAATGGTGAAAGTTGAGGTGTTTATAAATCATAAGAAAATATGATGAAATTTGAAGTTAATATAAGTATGAAGACAATATGATTAAATTTGAAGTGAACATAAATCTTTGGAAAATATAATGAAATTTGAAGTGAACATAAATCTTAAGAAAATCAAGTAATGTTTGAAGTGAATATAAATCTTAAGAAAATATGATGTAATTTGAAGTGAACATGTCTTTAGAAATCTGATGAAATTTGAAGTGAACATAAATCTTAAGTAAATCTGATGAATTTTGAAGTGATCGTAAGTCTTCAGAAAATCTAGTGAAAGTTGAAGTGAATATAAATCTTACGAAAATATGATGAATTTGAAGTGAATATAAATCTTAAGAAAATCTGTTGCAATTTAAAGTGAATATAAATCTTAAGAAAATATGATGAAATTTGAAGTGAAAATAAGTCTTCAGAAATTCTGAAGCAATTTCAAATGGATATAAATTTTAAGAAAATATGATGAAATTTGAAGTGAATATAAATCTTAAGAAAATCTGATGAAATTTGAAGTGAACATAAATTTTAAGAAAATATGATGAATTTTGGAGTGAACATAAATCTTAATAATATATGATGAAATTTGAAGTGAATACAAGTTTTCAGAAAATCTCGTGAAGTTTGAATTGAACATAAATCATTTGAAAATATGATGTAAATTGAAGTGAACATAAATCTTAAGAAAATATGATGAAATTTAAGTGAATATACATCTTAAGAAAATATGATGAAATTTGAAGTGAACATAAGTCTTAATAACATCTGATGAAATTTGAAGTGAATATAACTATTAAGAAAATCTGATGAAATTTAATTGAATATAATTCTCCAAAAATTCTGGTGAAAATTAAAATGAATATAAATCTTATGAAAATATGATGAAATTCGAGGTGAACATAAGTCTTAAGAAAATCTGGTGAAATTTGAAGCAAATATAAATTATAAGAAAATATGATGAAATTTGAAGTGAACATAAGTCTCTGGAAAATCTGATGAAATTTGAAGTGAATATATTATAAATCTTACGAAAATCTGATGAAATTTGAGTTAAACATAAGTCTTTAGAAAATTTAGTGAAAATTGAAGTTAACATAAATCTTAAGAAAATATGTGAAATTTGAAGTGAATATAAGATTTCAAAAATCTGGTGAAATTTGAAGTGAACATATATCTTAAGAAAATCTGATGAATTTTGAAGTGATCGTAAGTCTTCAGAAAATCTAGTGAAAGTTGAAGTGAATATAAATCTTACAAAAATATGATGAATTTGAAGTAAACATCAATCTTAAGAAAATCTGTTGCAATTTAAAGTGAATATAAATCTTAAGAAAATATGATTAAATTTAAAGTGAAAATAAGTCTTCAGAAATTCTGATGCAATTTTAAATGAATATAAATCTTAAGAAAATATGATGAAATTTGAAGTGAATATACATTTTAAGAAAATATGATGAATTTTGGAGTGAACATAAATCTTAAAAATATATGATTAAATTTGAAGTGAATACCAGTTTTCAGAAACTCTCGTGAAGTTTGAATTGAAAATAAATCTTTTGAAAATATCATGTAAATTGAAGTGAACATAAATCTTAAGAAAATATGATGAAATTTAAGTGAATATACATCTTAAGAAAATCTGATGAAATTTGAAGTGAACATAAGTCTTCAGAAATTCTGGTGAAAATTGAAGTGAATATAAATTTTAGGGAAATATGAAGAAATTCGAAGTGAACATAAGTCTTAATAATATCTCATTAAATTTGAAGTGAATATAACTATTAAGAAAATCTGATGAAATTTGCAGTGAACATAAGTGTTCAAAAATTTTGGTGAAAATTGAAATGAATATAAATCTTATGAAAATATGATGAATTCGAAGTGAACATAAGTCTTAAGAAAATCTTGTGAAATTTGAAGCAAATATAAATTATAAGAAAATATGATGAAATTTGAAGTGAATAAGTCTCTGGAAAATCTGATGAAATTTGAAGTGAATATGATATAAATCTTAAGAAAATCTGATGAAATTTGAATAAAACATAAGTATTCAGAAAATCTGGTGAAAATGGAAGTTAACATAAATCTTAAGAAAATATGTGAAATTTGAAGTGAATATAAGACTTCAAAAAATTTGGGGAAATTTGAAGTTAACATATATCTTAAGAAAATCTGATGAATTTTGAAGTGATCGTAAGTCTTCAGAAAATCTAGTGAAAGTTGAAGTGAATATAAATCTTACGAAAATATGATGAATTTGAAGTGAACATAAATCTTAAGAAATTCTGTTGCAATTTAAAGTGAATATATATCTTAAGAAAATATGATGAAATTTGAAGTGAAAATAAGTCTTCAGAAATTCTGATGCAATTTTAAATGAATATAAATCTTAAGAAAATATGATGAAATTTGAAGTGAATATAAATCTTAATAAAATCTGATGAAATTTGAAGTGAACATAAATTTTAAGAAAATATGATGAATTTTAGAGTGAACATAAATCTTAATAATATATGATTAAATTTGAAGTGAATACAAGTTTTCAGAAAATCTCGTGAAGTTTGAATTGATTATAAATCTTATGAAAATATGATGTAAATTGAAAAGAACATAAATCTTAAGTAAATATGATGAAATTTAAGTGAATATACATTTTAAGAAAATCTGATGAAATTTAAAGTGAACATGTGTCTTCAGAAAATCTGATGAAATTTGAAGTGAATATAAGTCTTCAGAAAATTTGGTGAAAATTGAAGTGAACATAAATCTTAAGTAAATATGATGACATTTGAAGTGACTATAAATTTTAAGAAAATCTGATGAAATTTGAAGTGATTATAAGTCTTCAGAAAATTCGATGAAAATTGAAGTACACATAAATCTTTATAAAATATGAGTAAATTTGAAGTGAACATAAATCTTAATAAAATATTAAGAAATCTAGTGAAATTTGAAGTGAACATAAATCTTAAGAGAATTTTATGAAAGTTGAAGTAAACCTAAGTCTTCAGAAAATCCGGTGAAAGTTGAAGTGAACACAAATCTTACGAAAATATGATGAAATTTGAAGTGAGTATAAATCTTAATAAGATATGATGAAAGTTGAAGTGAATATTACTCTTCAGAAATATGGTGAAATTTGAAGTGAAAATAAATCTTAATAAAATATGATGAAATTTGAATTGAATATAAGTCTTCATAAATCTGGTGAAATTTGAAGTCAATATAAATCTTAAGAAAATATGATGAAAATTGAATTGAACATAAAAATATAATGAAATTTAAAGTGAATATAAATGTTTAGAAAATCTGATGGAATTTTAAGTGATCCTAAGTCTTCAGAAAAAATGGAGAAAGTTGAAGTGTATATAAATCTTAAGAAAATATGATAAAATTTGAAGTGAATATAAATCAGAAGAAAATATGAATAAATTTGAAATGAACATAAATCTTAGGAAAATATAATGAAATTTGAAGTGAACATAAATCATAAGAAAATCACGTAAAATTTGAAGCGAATATAAATCTTAAGAAAATACGATGAAATTTGAAGATAACATGTCTTTAGAAAATCTGATTAAATTATAAGTGAATATAAATTTTAAGAAAATCTGATGAAATTTTAAGTGATCCTAAGTCTTCAGAAAATCTAGTGAAAGGTAAAGCGAATATAAATAAATCATTAGAAAATATGATGAAATTTGAATTGAATATAAATCTTAAGAAAATCTGATGAAATTTGAAATGAACATAAATCTTAAGAAAATGTGATGAAATTTGAAGTGAATACAAGTCTTTAGAAAATCTGGTGAAGTTTGAAGTGAACATAAATTTTAAGAAAATATGAAGAAAATTGAAGTGATTATAAATCTTAAGAAAATATGATGAAATTTAAAGTGAAAATAAATCTTAAGAAAATAAGATGAATTTTTAAATGAACATAAGTCTTTAGATATTCTGGTGAAAATTGAAACGAATATAAATCTTAGGAAAATATGATGAAATTAGAAGTGAACATAAGTCTTAAGACAATATGATTAAATTTGAAGTGAAATAAATCATAAAAAAATCTGATGAAATTTTAAGTGAACATAAATCTTAAGAAAATATAATGAAAGTTGAAGTGAACATAAATCTTAACAAAATATGATGAAATTTGAAGTGAATGCAAGTCTTTAGAAAATCTGGTGAAGTTTTAAGTGAACATAAATCTATAGAAAATATTATGACAATTGAATTGATCATTAGTATTAAGAAAATATGATGAAATTTAAAGAGAATTTAAATCTTAAGATCATCTGAATATAAATCTTATGAAAATATGAGGAAATTAGAAATGAACATAAATCTTAATAAAATGTGATGAAATTTGAAGTAAACATAAGTGTTTAGAAATTCTAGTGAAAATTGAAGGGAAAATAAATCAAAGAAAAATATGATGAAATTTAAAGTGAACATAAGTTATAAGAAAATCTTGTGAAAATTAAAGCAAATTTAAATTTTAAGAAAATATGGTGAAATTTGAAGTGAAGATAAGTCTATGGAAAATCTGATGAAATTTGATGTGAATATAAATAAATCTTAAGAAAATATGATGAAATTTAAAGAGAATAAAAATCTTAAGAAAATCTGATGCAATTTAAAATGAATATGAATATGAAGAAAATAAGATGAAATTTGATGTGAAACTAAGACTTATAATCATCTGATGAAATTCGAAGTGAATATAAATCTTAAGAAAATATCATGAAATTTGAATTGAATATAAATCTTAAGAAAATCTGATGAAATTTGAAGTGAACATAAATGTTAAGAAAATATGATGAAATTTGAAGTGAATACAAGTCTTTAGAAAATATGGGGAAGTTTAAAGTGAAAATAAATCTTTAGAAAATATGATGAAAATTAATGAGAACATAAATCTTAAGAAAATATGATGAAATTTAAAGTGAATATAAATCTTAAGAAAATATGATGAAATTTTAAACGAACATAAGTCTTTAGAAATTCTGGTGAAAATTGAAATGCATATAAATCTTAGGAAAATATGATGAAATTCGAAGTGAACATAAGTCTTAAGAAATATGATGAAATTTAAACTGAATATAAATTATAATAAAATCTGCTGAAATTTGAATTGAACATAAATCTTAAGAAAATATGATTAAATTTGAAGTGAACATAACTCTTAATAAAATATGATGAAATTTGAAGTGAATGCAAGTCTTTAGAAAATCTGGTGAAGTTTGACAGAGAATTTAAATCTTAAGATCATCTGAATATAAATCTTATGAAAATATGATGATATTCGAAATGAACATAATTCTTAGGAAAATCTGTTGAAATTTGAAGCGAATATAAATCTTAAGAAAATCTGATAAAATTTGAAGTAAAAATAAGTGTTCAGAAATTCTGGTGAAAATTGAAGTGAAAATAAATCTTAGAAAAAGATGATGAAATTTTAAGTGAACATAAGTTATAAGAAAATCTTGTGAAAATTGAAGCAAATATAAATCTTAAGAAGATATGGTGAAATCTTAAGTGAAGATAAGTATATGGAAAATCTGATGAAATTTGATGTGAATATAAATAAATCTGAAGAAAATATGATGAAATTTAAACTGAACATAAATCTTAAGAAAATCTGATGCAATTTAAAGTGAATATGAATCTGAAGAAAATATGATGAAATTTGTAGTTAAACTAAGACTTATAATCATCTGATGAAATTCAAAGTGAATATAAATCTTAAGACAATATGATGAGATTTGAATTGAATATAAATCTTAAGAAAATCTGATGAAATTTGAAGTGAACATAAATGTTAAGAAAATATGATGAAATTTGAAGTGAATACAAGTCTTTAGAAAATATGGGGAACTTTGAAGTGAACATAAAACTTTCGAAAATATGATGAAAATTGAGGTGAACATAAATCTTAAGAAAATATGATGAAATTTAAAGTGAATATACATCTTAAGAAAATATGATGAAATTTTAAACGAACATAAGTCTTTAGAAATTCGGGTGAACATTGAAATGAAAATAAATCTTAGGAAAATATGATGAAATTCGAAGTGAACATAAGTCTTAAGAAAATATGATGAAATTTAAACTGAATATAAATCATAATAAAATCTGATGAAATTTGAAGTGAACATAAATCTTAAGAAAATATGATTAAATTTGAAGTGAACATAAATCTTAATAAAATATGATGAAATTTGAAGTGAATGCAAGTCTTTAAAAAATATGGAGAAGTTTGAAGTGAACATAAATCTTTAGAAAATAAGAAGACATTTGAACTCAACATAAATCTTAAGAAAATATGATGAAATTTAAAGTAAATTTAACTCTTAAGATCATCTGAATATAAATTTTATGAAAATATGATGAAATTCGAATTGAACATAAGTCCTAAGAAAATCTGATGAAATTTGAAGCGAATATAAATATTAATAAAATCTGATGAAATTTGAAGTAAACATAAGTCTTTAGAAATTCTGGTGAAAATTGAAATGAAAATAAATCTTAGAAAAATGTTATGAAATTCAAAGTGAACATAAGTTATAAGAAAATCTTGTGAAAATTGAAGCAAATATAAATCTTAAGAAAATATGACGAAATTTTAAGTGAACATAAGTCTATAGAAAATATGATGATATTTGAAGTTAATATAAATAAATCTTAAGAAAATGTGATGAAATTTGAAGTGAACTTAAATCTTAAGAAAATCTGATGCAATTTAAAGTGAATATGAATCTTAAGAAAATATGATGAAATTTGAAGTGAAACTAAGACTTAAAAACATCTGATGAAATTCGAAGTGAAAATAAATCTAAAGAAAATATTATGAAAATTGAATCGAATATAAATATTAAGACAATATGATTAAATTGGAACTGAACATAAATCTTAAGAAAATATAATGAAATTTGAAGTGAATACAAGTCATTAGAAAATCTGGTAAAGTTTGAAGAGAACATAAATCTTTACAAAATATGATTAAAATTGAAGTAAACATAAATTTTAAGCAAATATGATAAAATTTAAAGTGAATATAAATCTTAAGAAAATATGATGAAATTTTAAATGAACATAAGTCTTTAGAAATTCTGGTGAAACTTGAAATGAATATAAATCTTAGGAAAATATGATGAAATTCGAAGTGAGCATAAGTCTTAAGAAAATATGGTGAAATTTGAAGTGAATATAAGGCATAGTAAAATCCGATGAAATTTGAAGTGAACATAAGTCTTAAGAAAAATATGTTGAAATTTCAATGGAACATAAGTCTTAATAAAATATGATGAAATTTTAAGTGAATGCAAGTCTTTAGAAAATCTGGTGAAGTTTGAAGTGAACATAAATCTTTAGAAAATATGATGACAATTGAACTGAACATAAATCTTAAGAAAATCTGATGAAATTTAAAGTGAATCTAAATCTTAAGATCATCTAAATATAAATTTTAGGAAAATATGATGAAATTCGAAATGAACATAAGTCTTAAGAAAATCTGTTGAAATTTCAAGCGAATATAAAATTTAATAAAATCTGATTAAATTTGAAGTAAACATAGGTCTTCAGAAATTCTGGTGAAAATTGAAGTGAAAATAAATCTTAGAAAAAATATGATGAAATTCAAAGTGAACATAAGTTATAAGAAAATCTTGTGAAAATCGAAGCAAATATAAATCTTAAGAAAGTATGATGAAATTTGAAGTGAACATAAGTCTATGGAAAATCTGATGAAATTTGAATTGAATATAAATAAATCTTAAGAAAATATGATGAAATTTGAAGTGAGCATAAATCTTAAGAAAATCTGATGCAATTTAAAGTGAACATGAATCTGAAGGAAATATGATGAAATTTGAAGTGAAACTAAGACTTAAAAACATCTGATGAAATTCGAAGTGAATATAAATCTTAAGAAAATACGATGAAATTTGAATAGAATATAAATCTTATGAAAATCTGAAGAAATTTTAAGTGAACATAAATCTTAAGAAAATATGATGAAATTTGAAGTGAATACAAGTCTTTAGAAAATCTGGTGAAGTTTGAGGTGAACCTAAATCTTTAGAAAATATGATGAAAATTGAAGTGAACATAAATCTTAAGAAAATATGATGAAATTTAAAGTGAATATAAATCTTAAGAAAATATGATGTAATTTTAAATGAACATAAGTCTTTAGAGATTCTGGTGAAAATTGAAATGAATATAAATCTTAGGAAAATACGATGAAATTCGAAGTGAACACAAGTCTTAAGAAAATAAGATGAAATTTGAAGTGAATATAAGTCATAATAAAATCTAATGAAATTTTATGTGAACATAAATCTTAAGAACATATGATGAAATTTGAAGTGAACATAAATCTTTATAAAATATGATGAAATTTGAAGTGAATGGAAGTCTTTAGAAAATCGGGTGAAGTTTGAAGTGATCATAAATCTTTAGAAAATATAATGACAATTGAACTAATCATAAATCTTAAAAAAATATGACGAAATTTAAAGTGAATTTAAATCTTAAGATCATCTGAATATAAATTTTAGGAAAATATGATGAAATTCGAAATGAACATAAGTCTTAAGCAAATCTGTTGAAATTTGAAGCGAATAGAAATATTAATAAAATCTGATGAAATTTGAAGTAAACATAAGTATTTAGAAATTATGGTGAAAATTGAAGTGAAAATAAATCTTTAGAAAATATGATGAAATTTGAAGTGAACATAAATCTTAAGAAAATCTGAAGCAATTTAAAGTGAATATGAATCTTAAGAAAATATGATGATATTTGAAGTGAAACTAAGACTTAAAAACATCTGATGAAATTCGATGTGAATATAAACTTAAGAAAATATTATGAAATTTTAGTTGAATATAAATATTAAGAAAATTTGATGAAATTTGAAGTGAACATAAAATTTTAAGAAAATATGATAAATTTAAAGTGAATACAAGTCTTTAGAAAATCTGGTGAAGTTTGAAGTGAACATAAATCTTTAGAATATATGATGAAAATTGAAGTGAACATAAAACTTAAGAAAATATGATGAAATTTAAAGTGAATATAAATCTTAAGAAAATATGATGAAATTTTAAATGAACTTAAGTCTTTAGAAATTATGTTGAAAATTGAAATGAATATAAATCTTAAGAAAATATGATGAAATTCGAAGTAAACATAAGTCTTAAGAAAGTATGATGAAATTTGAAGTGAATATAAATCATAATAAAATTTGATGAACTTTGAAGTGAACATAAATCTTAAGAAAATATGATGAAATTTGAAGTGATCATAAAGCTTAATAAAGTATGATGAAATTTGAAGTGAATGCAAGTCTTTTGAAAATCTGGTGAAGTTTGAATTGAACATCAATCTTTAGAAAATACGATGACAATTGAACTGGATATAAATATTAAGAAAATATGATGAAATTTAAAGTGAACTTAAATCTTAAGATCGTCTGAATATATATCTTAGGAAAATATGATGAAATTCAAAATGAACATAACTCTTAAGAAAATCTGTTGAAATTTGAAGCGAATATAAATATTAATAAAATCTGATGAAATTAGAAGTAAATATAAGTCTTTAGAATATCAGGTGAAAACTGAAGTGAAAATAAATATTTGAAAAATAAAATGAAATTCAAAGTGAACACAACTTATAAGAAAATCTTGTGAAAATTGAAGCAAATATAAATCTTAATAAAATATGATGAAATTATAAGTGAACATAAGTGTATTTAAAATCTGATGAAATTTGAAGTGAATATAAATAAATCTTAAGAAAATATGATGAAATTCGTAGTGAACGTAAATCTTAAAAAAATCTCATGAAATTTGAAGTGAACATAAATCTTAAAGAAAATATGATGAAATTTGAGGTGAATACAAGCTTATGAAAATCTGGTGAAGGTTGAAGTGACCATAAATTTTATAAAATATGATGAAAATTGAAGTGAACATAAATCTTAAGAAAATATGATCAACTTTAAAGTGAATATAAATCTTAAGAAAATATGATGAAATTTTAAATGAACATAAGTATTTAGAAATTCTTGTGAAAATTGAAATGAATATAAATCTTAGGAAAATTTGATGAATTTCGAAGTGAACATAAGTCTTAATAAAATAGGATGAAATATGAAGTGAATATAAATCATAATAAAATCTGATGAAATTAGAAGTGAACATAAATCTTAAGAAAATATGATGAAATTTGAAGTGAACATAAATGTAAATAAAGTATGATGAAATTTGAAGTGAATGCAAGTCTTTAGAAAATATGGTGAAGTTTGAAGTGAACATAAATCTTTAGAAAATATGATGACAATTGAACTGAAGATAAATCTTAAGAAAATATGATGAAATTTAAAGTGAATTTAAATCTTAAGATCATATGAATATAAATCTTAGGAAAGTATGTTGAAATTCGAAATGAACATAAGTCTTAAGAAAATCTGTTGAAATTTGAAGCAAAGATAAATCTTAATAAAATCTGATCAAATTAGAAGTAAACATAAGTCTTCAGAAATTCTGGTGAAAATTAAAGTGAATATAAATCTTAGAAAAATAAGATGAAATTCAAAGTGCACATAAGTTATAAGAAAATCTTGTGAAAATTGGAGCAAATATAAATCTTTAGAAAATATGATGAAATTTGAAGTGAACATAAGTCTATGGAAAATCTGATGAAATTTGAAGTGAATATAAATAAATCTTAAAAAAATATGATGAAATTTGAAGTGAACATAAATCTTAAGAAAATCAGTTGCAATTTAAAGTGAATATGAATCTTAGGAAAATATGATGAAATTTGAAGTGAAACTAAGACTTAAAAACATCTGATGAAATTTGAAGTGATTATATATCTTAAAAAAATATGATGAAATTTGAAGTGAATACAAGTCTTTGGAAAATCTGGTGAAGTTTGAAGTGAACATAAATCTTAAGAAAATTTGATGAAAGTTGAAGTAAACCTAAGTCTTCAGAAAATCTGGTGAAATTCGAAGTGAACATAAATCTTAAGAAAATATGATGAAATTTGAAGGGAATATAAATCATAATAAAACCTGATGAAATTTGAAGTGAAAAAAAATCTTAAGAAAAAATGATGAAATTTGAAGTGAACATAATTCTTAATAAAATATGATGAAATTTGAATTTAATGCAAGGCTTTAAAAAATATGGTGAAGTTTGAAGTGAACATATATCTTTAGAACATATGATGACAATTGAACTGAACATAAATCTTAAGAAAATATGATGAAATTTAAAGTGAATATATATCTTAAGAAATTATGATGAAATTCGAAATGAACATAAGTCTTAAGAAAATCTGTTGAAATTTGAAGCGAATATAAATCTTAATCAAATCTGATGAAATTTCAAGTAAACATAAGTCTTTAGAAATTCTAGTGACAATTGAAGTGAAAATTAATCTTAGAAAAATATGATGAAATTCAAAGTGAACATAAGTTATAAAAAAATCTTGTGAAAATTGAAGCAAATATAAATCTTAAGAAAAAATGACGAATTTTGAAGTGAACATAAGTCTATGGAAAATCTGATGAAATATGAAGTGAATATCGTTAAATCTTAAGAAAATATTATGAAATTTGAAAAGAACATAAGTCTTTATTAAATTTGGTGAAAATTGAAGTTAACATAAATCTTAAGAAAATATGTGAAATTTGAAGTGAATATAAGTTTTCAAAAATATGGTGAAATTTGAAGTGAACTTAAATCTTAAGAACATATGATGAAATTTGATGTGAACATCAATCTTAAGAAAATCTGATTCAATTTAAAGTGAAAATATATATGAAGTTAATCCGATGAAATTTAAAGTAAACATGTGACTTCAGAAAATATGATGAAATTTGAAGTGAATATAAATATTCAGAAAATCTGGTGAAAATGAAGTGAACATAAATCTTAAGAAAATATGATGAAATTTGAAGTGAATATAAGTTTTACGAAAATATGATGAAATTTGAAATGATTATAAGTATTCATAAAATTCGGTGAAAATTGAAGTACACATATATCTTACGAAAAAATTATTAAATTTAAAGTGAACATAAATGTTAATAAAATATTATGAATTATGAAGTGGATATAAGTCTTAAGAAAATCTAGTGAAATTTGAAGTGAACATAAATCTTAAGAAAATTTGATGAAAGTTGAAGTAAACCTAAGTCTTCAGAAAATCTGGTGAAATTCGAAGTGAACATAAATCTTAAGAAAATATGATGAAATTTGAAGTGAATATAAATCATAATAAAATCTGATGAAATTTTAAGCGAAAATAAATCTTAAGAAAATATGATGAAATTTGAAGTGAACATAATTCTTAATAAAATATGAAGAAATTTGAAGTTAATGCAATTCTTTAGAAAATCTGGTGAAGTTTGAAGTGAACATATATCTTTAGAACATATGATGACAATAGAACTGAACATATATCTTAAGAAAATATGATGAAATTTAAAGTGAATTTAAATCTTAAGAACACCAGAATATATATCTTAAGAAAATATGATTAAATTCGAAATGAACATAAGTCTTAAGAAAATCTGTTGAAATTTGAAGCAAAGATAAATCTTAATAAAATCTGATCAAATTAGAAGTAAACATAAGTCTTCAGAAATTCTGGTGAAAATTAAAGTGAATATAAATCTTAGAAAAATAAGATGAAATTCAAAGTGCACATAAGTTATAAGAAAATCTTGTGAAAATTGGAGCAAATATAAATCTTTAGAAAATATGATGAAATTTGAAGTGAACATAAGTCTATGGAAAATCTGATGAAATTTGAAGTGAATATCATTAAATCTTAAGAAAATATGATGAAATTTGAAAAGAACATAAGTCTTTATTAAATCCGGTGAAAATTGAAGTTAACATAAATATGAAGAAAATATGTGAAATTTGAAGTGAATATAAGTTTTCAACAATATGGTGAAATTTGAACTGAACTTAAATCTTAAGAACATATGATGAAATTTGATGTGAACATAAATCTTAAGAAAATCTGATACAATTTAACGTGAAAATATATCTGAAGTTAATACGATGAAATTTAAAGTAAACATGTGTCTTCAGAAAATCTGGTGAAAATTGAAGTGAACATAAATCATAAGAAAATATGACGAAATTTGATGTGAATATAATTTTTTAGAAAATATGATGAAATTTAAAGTGATTATAAGTCTTCAGAAAATTCGGTGAAAATTGAAGTACACATAAATCTTAAGAAAATACGATTAAATTTGAAGTGAACATAAATGTTAATAAAATATTATGAATTATGAAGTGAATATAAGTCTTAAGAAAATCTTGTGAAATTTGAAGTGAATATAAATCTTAAGAAAATTTGATGAAAGTTGAAGTAAACCTAAGTCTTCATAAAATGTAGTGAAATTCGAAGTAAACATAAGTCAGAAGAAAATATGATAAAATTTGAAATGAATATACATCATAATAAAATATGATGAAATTTTAAGTGAAAATAAATCTTAAGAAAATGTGATGAAATTTGAAGTGAACATAATTATTAATAAAATATGATGAAATTTGAAGTGAATGCAAGTCTTTAGAAAATCTTGAGAAGTTCGAAGTAAACATAAATCTTTAGAACATATGATGACAATTAAACTGAACATAAATCTTAAGAAAATATGATGAAATTTTAAGTGAATTTTAATCTTAAGACAACCTTAATATATATCTTAAGAAAATATGATAAAATTCGAAATGTACATAAGTCTTAAGAAAATCTGTTTAAACTTGAAGCGAATATAAATTTTAATAGAATCTGATGAAATTTGAAGTAAACATAAGTCTTCAAATATTCTAGTGAAAATTTAAGTGAAAATAAATCTTAGAAAAATATGATAACATTCATAGTAAACATAAGTTATGAGAAAATCTTGTGAAAATTGAAGCAAATATAAATCTTAAGAAAATATGATGAAATTTGAAGTGAACATAAGTCTATGGAAAACCTGATCAAATTTGAAGTGAATATCATTAAATCTAAATAAAATTTGATGATATTTGAATAGAACATAAGTTTTCATTAAATCTGGTGAAATTGAAGTCAACATAAATCTTAAGAAAATCTGATGAAATTTGAAGTGAATATAAGTCTTCAGAAAATTTGGTGAAATTCGAAGTGAACATAAGTCTTAATAAAATATGATAAAATTTGAAGTGAATATAATTCATAATAAAATCATATGAATTTTTAAGTGAAAATAAATCTTAAGAAAATATGATGAAATTTGAAGTGAACATAATTCTTAATAAAATATGATGAAATTTGAAGTTAATGCAAGTTTTTAGAAAAACTAGTGAAATTCGAAGTGAACATAAGTCTTAAGAAAATTTGATGAAATTTGAAGTGAATATAAATCATAATAAAATTTGTTGAAATTTGAAGTGAATATAATTCTTAAGAAAATATGATTAAATTTGAAGCGAACATAATTCTTAATAAAATATGATGAAATTTGAAGTGAATGCAAGTCTTTAGATAATCTGGAGTAGTTTGAAGCGAACATAAATCCTTAGAACGTATGATGACAATTGAACTGAACATAAACCTTAAGTAAATCTGATGTAATTTAAAGTGAATTTAAATCTTAAGACCACTTGAATATATATCTTAAGAAAATATGATGAAATTCGAAATGAACATAAGTCTTAAGAAAATCTGGTAAAATTTGAAGCGAATAAATATCTTAATAAAATTTGATGAAATTTCAAGTAAACATAAGTCTTTAGAAATTCTAGTGACAATTGAAGTGAAAATAAATCTAAGAAAAATATGATGAAATTCAAAGTGAAAATAAGTTATAAAAATATGTTGTGAAAATTGAATCATATATAAAACTTAAGAAAATATGATGAAATTTGAAGTGAACATAAGTCTATGGAAAATCTGATGAAATTTTAAGTGAATATCATTAAATCTTAAGAAAATATGATGAAATTTGAAAAGAACATAAGTCTTTATTAAATCCGGTGAAAATTGAAGTTAACATAAATATGAAGAAAATATGTGAAATTTGAAGTGAATATAAGTTTTCAACAATATGGTGAAATTTGAACTGAACTTAAATCTTAAGAACATATGATGAAATTTGATGTGAACATAAATCTTAAGAAAATCTGATTCAATTTAAACTGAAAATATATCTGAAGTTAATATAATGAAATTTAAAGTAAACATGTGTCTTCAGAAAATATGATGAAATTTGAAATGAATATAAGTCTTCGGAAAATCTGGTGAAAATTGAAGTGAACATAAATCTTAAGACAATATGATGAAATTTGAAGTGAATATAATTTTTAAAAAAATATGATGAAATTTGAAGTGATTATAAGTCTTCAGAAAATTCGGTGATAATTGAAGTACACATAAATCTTAAGAAAATATGATTAAATTTTAAGTGAACATAAATCTTAATAACATATTATGAATTATGAAGTGAATATAAGTCTTAAGAAAATCTAGTGTAATTTTAAGTGAACTTAAATCTTAACAAAATTTGATGAAAGTTGAAGTAAACCTAAGTCTTTAGAAAATCTAGTGAAATTCGAATTGAACATAAGTCTTAAGAAAATATGATGAAATTTGAAGTGAATATAAATCATAATAAAATCTGATGAAATTTGAAGTGAACATAATTCTTAAGAAAATATGATTAAATTTGAAGTGAACATAATTCTTAATAAAATATGATGAAATTTGAAGTGAATGCAAGTCTTCAGAAAATCTGGAGAAGTTTGAAGCGAACATAAATCTTTAGAACATATGATGACAATTGAACTGAACATAAACCTTAAGAAAATATGATGAAATTTAAAGTGAATTTAAATCTTAAGACCACTTGAATATATATCTTAAGAAAATATGATGAAATTCGAAATGAACATAAGTCTTAAGAAAATCTGGTGAAATTTGAAGCGAAGAAAAATCTTAATAAAATCTGATGAAATTTCAAGTAAACATAAGTCTTTAGAAATTCTAGTGACAATTGAAGTGAAAATAAATCTAAGAAAAATATGATGAAATTCAAAGTGAACATAAGTTATAAAAATATCTTGTGAAAATTGAATCAAATATAAAACTTAAGAAAATATGATGAAATTTGAAGTGAACATAAGTCTATGGAAAATCTGATGAAATTTGAAGTGAATATCATTAAATCTTAAGAAAATATGATGAAATTTGAAAAGAACATAAGTCTTTATTAAATCCGGTGAAAATTGAAGTTAACATAAATCTGAAGAAAATATGTGAAATTTGAAGTGAATATAAGTTTTCAAAAATATGGTGAAATTTGAACTGAACTTAAATCTTAAGAACATATGATGAAATTTGATGTGAACATAAATCTTAAGAAAATCTGATTCAATTTAAACTGAAAATATATTTGAAGTTAATATAATGAAATTTAAAGTAAACATGTGTCTTCAGAAAATATGATGAAATTTGAAATGAATATAAGTCTTCGGAAAATCTGGTAAAATTGAAGTGAACATAAATCTTAAGACAATATGATGAAATTTGAAGTGAATATAATTTTTAAAAAAATATGATGAAATTTGAAGTGATTATAAGTCTTCAGAAAAGTCGGTGATAATTGAAGTACACATAAATCTTAAGAAAATATGATTAAATTTTAAGTGAACATAAATCTTAATAAAATATTATGAATTATGAAGTGAATATAAGTCTTAAGAAAATCTAGTTTAATTTTAAGTGAACTTAAATCTTAAGAACATTTGATGAAAGTTGAAGTAAACCTAAGTCTTTAGAAAATCTAGTAAAATTTGAATTGAACATAAGTCTTAAGAAAATATGTTGAAATTTGAAGTGCATATAAATCATAATAAAATCTGATGAAATTTGAAGTGAACATAATTCTTAAGAAAATATGATTAAATTTGAAGTGAACATAATTCTTAATAAAATATGATGAAATTTGAAGTGAATGCAAGTCTTTAGAAAATCTGTAGAACTTTGAACCGAACATAAATCTTTAGAACATATGATGACAATTAAACTGAACATAAACCTTAAGTAAATATTGTAACGCCCTGTTTTAATTAATAATATATTATATTAATATTTTCGAATTACTGATCAATATTTATTTGGCGACGAAAATAATTATATTAATTAATATATCTACTAATTTGTCTAGCGACGTTCCGTTCGGTCCGGTAAAATATTATTCGGATCCGATATTTAATTCCCCGGAATTATTTTAATTGATTGAATTGATTATATTAATTAATTAAGAGTGTGAGGATTAATTGGGTTTACACCTTAGTTTATTAGTAAGGTTATTATAAAACCAATTTCCTCATTTTCTTTCCATCCAAACACTTTCCTTGTTTTTCTTTACAACCTAACATACCAAAAACCAAACATGAGAATTTGGAAGCTAGTAGGAAAATAAGTTATAAAAACCATTTTCTTCTCCTTTTCCTTCCATTGTGAACACTAAACCAAAAATAGAAACTAGAGAGGAAAAGAAGGGTTTTGGGAGAAGAAGAACAAGAAGAGAAGATGAGGGAGATCTTGAGCTTTGGAGCATCACCATAGATCAACCAAACTAGAGGTAAGGGGTTTGATTTCCTCCATCTCATTATAGTTAGGGTTTGATGATATATGTTGGATTTGGGGAAAAAATTGATAGTAGAGTTTTATGATTTTGTTGGTTGATTGTTGAAATGTTTAGAGGAGTTGGGTGTTGATGATTTGATCTTCCAATTCTTATAATTAGAGTTTCATTGGTATATTTTTGATTTGGGATAAATTGAACTTTAAGATTTATGAGTGTTGTTGGGTGATTTTGATAGAGATTAGAGGAGTTGATTTTGAAGTATAGTTGTTGTTGTGGTTGGATTATTATTGGGTTAAATGAAAATATAAAATAGAAATGAAAATATAAAATAGAAATGAAAATATAAAATGAAATGGAAATAGAAAACAAAACAAAACAGTAAAAGTTAAAAAAAAAACAGAAAAATGGTGATATAGTATAAACGCAGGGAGAATGGAAAAATGAAGAAGAAGTGGAAAATGTTAGATTTAGCCATTGAGGCACCCGCCTCATTATGTGATGAATGAATGGGACGTACGTCCCTTAGCAAGGAGAGGGGAGGCGCAAGCTTCTCTGTTTCCAATTTTGCTGTTTAATGTTTTACTCTTTAATAATGTAACTCTGCATAATTTCTTTGGAAAATAGGTTCTGTTTCTTAATAAAATGCCAATTCCTCGTAGTAACAATTGATACCCATAAAATATAATTAGGAGATGAGATAACCGATTAAATTTAGAACCCGATCGTGTTCCGATTTTCCGATTTCGGTAAATTCGGCGACGGAGCAAGTTGCTCCAAATTCAATGAAAATTGACGTGCTAGCTAAGTTTGACGTGTAGAATGTAGTGGTGAAGTTAGTTTTTCGAAATTGTGAGTTTTACGAGGAGCGACCAAAATAGGCCAATTTACGGTAAAATTGAATCAGACGGTGTTTTAGTAGATTTAAGGTACGTATGGACAATCCAATTTCGACGTCGACAATTTTGATTAATACCGGTTATTAGGAATTACTTTCGCGGCGATTATTGACGTTTTGACTATTTTTCCGTTTTCGGAATTTAGTGAATTAATTGATAACGATGCGGTGCTAATAAACGTAAGTTTTGCGACAGTGTATTTATTAATGAATACTTGTTAATATGCAATGTGATGATTAAATTGAGGTTGTTAATAAATGCTTCCGATTTGGGAATGCATGACTTTTGATGAATTTATTAGTGATGTTTGCATAATGCAATTATGATGCGATGATATATTTATCTTGTTTTGGATAAATTATGGCGATGTGGGCTTGATGTCAATTTGGATGCGCGATGATGTTGTTTTTTTTGTGTTGTGTTGTTTTATTGTCGAGTCTCATACATTTCATAAGCGAAGAGGGCTTTTATGCCAAGCGATGATGGCTTTAATGCCGAGCGAAGACCGGCTTTATGCCAAGTGTCCCTAATTACGGACAAAGCGATGGGTACCACATGCATAACATAGTCGTGTCTCATTATGTTTGAGTTGTTTGGCGTTGGGTTTTTGTTGATTGATGGATGGTATTGAATTGCGATGATATATGATGTGATGATGTTTTGTGATGATGGGCCTTATGCCAAAAACGAAGATGGGCTTTATGCCAAAAGCGAAAATGGGCTTTATGCCAAAAGCGAAGATGGGCTTTATCCAATTTGTGATGATTTGTTTGTGTTGTTTATATTATTAGCATCATTTAATGTTATTGGTTGAGGTTGTTGTTTAAGACTGCCGTGTTAACTAGTGATGCATTAGCTCGTGATGATTTCGTGGTGATGGAAGTTCATGTGTTGTTGTGACATTTATGCCGATGAGGTTATGGTGACAAAGTGTAGATTATACACAATAGGATGACTAGTAAAGTAAGTGAGTTTTGATTAGGTGTTGGAATTACACTTATTAATCCATACCCTTATAATTTGAGCTATATATATATATATATATATATATATATATATATATATATAATGCCTTTAATTATATGTTTTGGAGTATCTCACCTTTACTTGTTTAGTTACCTATATATTGGTGACGTCGCGAGGTTATGGAGATGGAGTCTTTAGCTCTTGTTGATAGATGTCGCTCACGATCGTAGCACTCGGGAATAGTTATGTTGTCATTGTTGTTGTTCTTTTTGCTTTCCTTTGTAAATAAGAATCATAAATTATAAAGACATGATTTTGATGAGGAAGTTTAATAAAGGAGATGTGATATCTATGAATCAATTTATGTTTTCTGCGATGCTATGTATCCAAATTTATACTTTAAAGTAACTTTTTAAAGTGAGTTGTTTTGTTGGTTAGCAGCCTCGATTTAATTTATGAAAAGTTAAAATTACTCGATTTTTGTATATTAAACTTTGGGTAGAATTGGGGTTGTTACAATAGTGAATCGGAGGCGGTCGGTGTCGACCAAGTTATTAGTGTGTTTAATCTGTTGTCGACATGTGTGTGAAACTCTTATCGATACTTGTTTGTTTCAAATTGTTTGTGCGTGAGATAAGTTTGAAACAGTGGGAGAAGTTTTACTTCTTGGTGGCGCAGTGGCAGGGTGGAGCCTTAGCGTGTTACGCTTGATGACAAAGTGTAAGTTTGAAGGCATTGTAGTTGGTAGAGATGGTTTATGTCACCATCATGATTGTCGTTGTCTATTGACAAATTGAGGGACTGATCATCCTTAATCTCTTGTTGATAGTAGTGGGAGTTGTGTTGGTTGGGATAGACTTGTCTTTCCGACAATATGTATGAAGCGGATGTGTTGGCGCAGGTGGTGCATGGTTACTTGAGTTGTGAGCAAATTGGATTTTGGGAGAGGCGAGTTTTGGCAAGTGAGCTCCTTGTTGTGATTCTTAAGGGTGTATTGTGAAGATGTGAGTGAATTCCGCCGTAGTGCGTGAAATTTTGATGGATTTAGTTGGAATTAGTGGTGATTCGAAGTATCCTTAAGTGACATTTGCTTCAGGATTAGAGTTGGAGAATCAACTTGAGGATTGGTTTGAAAGAGTTGCTTATTCGAGCGGGTCACCGTGGAGTGCTACCGTTGTGTTGTTCGAGAAGAGCCAAAGTTACCGAGTTGGTGTGTGCGTTTGTGGGCGAGTAAGTGGATATTGAGGACGAGTGTCTACTTGAGGATTGATATTTGGATGAATCGGTCACTTGGAATTTTGGTTTAGTGAGATCGTGATGTCCGGCTGTCTGAGGTTAGTGTGGGCCGAAGATGTTTAGACAATACTTTTCAAGATGGTGTATGGTCTGGCGGTATTTGGTTGATGTCATTAGTGTGACTAATCGTCGGGTATGATTTTGGATGTTCGGATGATTACTCTCATGTAAGAGTTATTTCGTGTTCATGGATATTAATTGGTTCACATCAAGTCAAGGGATTGTGGCAAGCAGCCGAGCATTGTGTATCAGTAGTGAAGTTAGACCAGTGTATGTCGAGTGTTCTAAGGATAGGATTTTGAATTGTTAGACGAGAGTGCTTTAAGTAAGTGACTTAGACGGTGATATTTTGGATAATTCCGTGAAGATTTATTTTGCATCTTGTAGAAGACTTCAAGGGAGTTATTTCAGAGCTTAGAAGTTCCTTTGTTTTGGATGGTTAACTTTGTGAGTTTGATGGAAGATCTTTTTATAAGTTGGTATTACTCGTGGGTATTTTGACTCGAGATGGTTGAGTCGCTATTTGGACTTCGCGATGGTAAGCGAATTTGTTTGAGCCAGTAGAAAGTTTAGTGAATGCTTTGATTTTGGTTTTGTTTAGTACTCAAGGACAGCAGCGGCGTGTTGATATTTCATCTTGGACTTGAGGTATTCGACATAGAGTTGGAAAAGTGTGTTGCTACCTTAGAACGATTTGTTTTCATAAGGAAAGTTGTCGAGCGTGAGTTAGAATATTGATGCGGTTGTGCTCGTTTGATATCTAAAAGGTGCAGATGTTAACAACGAGAGATTGGAATTGTTGAAGATGATTCAAGTTTGAGTGCAATCCATAAAGACTTAGTGCATTGTTGAGCTTAGTATGTTGATGTCGCGGATAACCCAAGTATATCCGATTTGGGATTTTATTCTTGTGAAGAATGTTGCATGTTTGTTTTGGAACAATTGTTGAGATTAAGTCGGAAGGATATTGGGATTTTAACATATGGACTTCATGGATACTAATGGTCGGGTGGATTATTAGATTACGACCAAGATAAGTCTTGATTAAGGAATCTTGTGACGGTTTAGTAGCCACGGTACCATAAGATGATTGATGTTTTATGAAGGAGAGGTTCTATCGGTGATTGAAGTTGGTCGTGACGGTGTTCGTCTTTGGATTCAAATTCGTCGGGGTTTTAAGTCCAACGTGTTTGTAATTGCAGGGGTAGAGATGACGTTGATGAGTAGAGTTCTTGAGAGTGTTGTGGTGAGTTACCGCTTGGGACGATGGAAAGTTATGAAGGTGTTTGAATGAGAAGCACATGTATTGATTGTTAGCGGTATGCAAGATTGTTGGATTTGGACTAGTGAGTTATAGTCGCAAGTCGTGCTGTATAAGCCCTAGAGTGAGTGGTGTATCATTATTCTTATGTTTGTATAACTTGTTGTGTTCAAGGTTATCGTTTGTAATCTACAAGGACGATGTGACCTTGTGATTGGCCGAGATAGCGCAAGTGTGCATTCTTTAGTTTGTGCTTATGTGTAAGTGAAGGCATCTTTTTCGTGGTTGCGTAGCACGCGATTCTATCTATTACGATTGTTTGGTTTTGGTTTGTATAACCACTTTGTTGTTTTCGTTTTAGCGATGGTGTCGGTGTTGTGTCGTAGGACTCTATGTTCCTATCTTTGGTGATTACGTTTCGAGGGTGTCGGTTCGAATGTGTGACTAATTCTATGGTTGAGACATTAGGATAGTATCGATCTTGTTTGTTTGGTTCTCGAGTGAACCGGTGTGTTCTGACTTGTTTAGTTGTTGGGTGTTAGTTGGTTGTCGGGTGCATTGTATGGGCTTTGCATCTCGGCAGTTCTTATCGGGCGTTGTGGTTAGGAGATACTCTTGTGTTTGGTGTATACTGGGTTGTTTAATTAACGAGGATTGAGTGGACGATTGCGTAGGCATGTCCCGTTTTGTTCATTTTGGTTAAAATTTAGGACGAAAAGTTAATAAGTGGAGGTTGTAGCATACTTTTTAATTAATAATATATTATATTAATATTTTCGAATTACCGATCAATATTTATTTGGCGACGAAAATAATTATATTAATTAATATATCTATTAATTTGTCTAGCGACGTTCCGTTCGGTCCGGTAAAATATTATTCGGATCCGATATTTAATTCCCCTGAATTATTTTAATTGATTGAATTGATTATATTAATTAATTAAGAGTGTGAGGATTAATTGGGTTTACACCTTAGTTTATTAGTAAGGTTATTATAAAACCAATTTCCTCATTTTCTTTCCATCCAAACACTTTCCTTGTTTTTCTTTCCAACCTAACATACCAAAAACCAAACATGAGAATTTGGAAGCTAGTAGGAAAATAAGTTATAAAAACCATTTTCTTCTCCTTTTCCTTCCATTGTGAACACTAAACCAAAAATAGAAACTAGAGAGGAAAAGAAGGGTTTTGGGAGAAGAAGAACAAGAGGAGAAGATGAGGGAGATCTTGAGCAAGAGAGGAAGCTTGAGGTTGAGCTTTGGAGCATCACCATGGATCAACCAAACTAGAGGTAAGGGGTTTGATTTCCTCCATCTCATTATAGTTAGGGTTTGATGATATATGTTGGATTTGGGGGAAAAATTGATAGTAGAGTTTTATGATTTTGTTGGTTGATTGTTGAAATGTTTAGAGGAGTTGGGTGTTGATGATTTGATCTTCTAATTCTTATAATTAGAGTTTGATTCTTATAATTAGAGTTTGATTGGTATATTTTTGATTTGGGATAAATTGAACTTTAAGATTTATGAGTGTTGTTGGGTGATTTTGATAGAGATTAGAGGAGTTGATTTTGAAGTATAGTTGTTGTTGTGGTTGGATTATTATTGGGTTAAATGAAAATATAAAATAGAAATGAAAATATAAAATAGAAATGAAAATATAAAATGAAATGGAAATAGAAAACAAAACAAAATAGTAAAAGTTAAAAAAAAAAACAGAAAAATGGTGATATAGTATAAACGCAGGGAGAATGGAAAATGAAGAAGAAGTGGAAAATGTTAGATTTAGCCATTGAGGCACCCGCCTCATTATGTGATGAATGTGGATGGGATAGTCCCTTGAGAGAGGGCCTAGCTGTCATTTCAATTTCTTTGTTTAATGTTTTACGCTTTAACATCATGTAACTTTCATAATTTCTTTGGAAAATAGGTTACATTTCTAAATAAAATGCCAATTCCTCTAGTAACAATTGATACCCATAAAATATAATTGGGAGATGAGATAACCGATTAAATTTAGAACTAGATCGTGTTCGATTTTCCGATTTAGGTGGAATTAAATGACGAGACAAGTTGCTCAAATTCAATGAAAATTGACGTGCTAGCTAAGTTTGACGTGTAGAATGTAGTGGTGAAGTTAGTTTTTCGAAGTGAGTTTTCACGGGGCGACCGAAATAGGCCAATTCCGGTGTTAAAATTGAATCAGGGCGGTGTTTTAGTAGATTTAAAGATGCGTATGGACAATCAATTTCGGCGTCGACAATTTGATTAATACCGGGTTATTAGGAATTACTTCGGCGCGATTATTGGCGTTTGACTATTTTTCCGTTTGAATTTAGTGAATTAATTGATAACGATGCGGTGCTAATAAGCGTAAGTTTTCGGCGGTGTATTTATTAATGAATACTTGTTAATATGCAATGTGATGATTAAATTGAGGTTGTTAATAAATGCTTCCGTTTGGGAATGCATGACTTTTGATGAATTTATTAGTGATGTTTGCATAATGCAATTATGATGCGATGATATATTTATCTTGTTTTGGATAAATTATGGCGATGTGGGCTTGATGTCATTTGGATGCTTGCGATGATGTTGTTTTTTGTGTTGTGTTGTTTGTTGTGAGTCTCATACATTTCATAGCGAGGGGCTTTTATGCTGACGATGATGGCTTTAATCTTAGAAGCGACGATCGACTTTATGCCAGTGTCCTAATTCGGACAACGATGGGTACCACATAACATAGTCGTGTCTCATTATGTTTGAGTTGTTTGGCATTGGGTTTTGTTGATTGATGGATGGTATTGGTGCGATGATATGATGTGATGATGTTTGTGATGATGGGCCCATGTGGCGAAGATGGGCTTTATATGGCGAAATGGGCTTTATGCCAAGATGGGCTTTAGCCATTTGTGATGATTTGTTTGTGTTGTTTATATTATTGGCATTATTTAATGTTGTTGGTTGAGGTTGTTGTTTAAGGCTGCGGTGTTAACTAGTGATGCATTGGCTCGTGATGATTTAGGTGGTGGAGAGTTCGTGTGTTGTTGTGGCGTTTATCCGATGAGGTTATGGTGACAAAGTGTAGATTATACTGATAGGATGACTAGTAAAGTAAGTGAGTTTTGATTAGGTGTTGGAATTACACTTAATCCATACCCTTATAATTTGAGAGCTATGTATATATATATATATATATATATATGATATCATGCTTTAATTATATGTTTTGGAGTATCACCCTTTACTTGTTTGCGTTACCTATATATTGGTGACGTGCAAGTTATGGAGATGGATCTTTAGGCATTTGTTAGTGGGTGTCGATGTTAAATACGATCGTGCACTTCGGGAATAGTTATGTTGTCATTGTTGTTGTTCTTTTGTTGCTTTCCTTTTGTAAATAAGAATCATAAATTATAAAGACATGATTTTGATGAGGAAGTTTAATAAGGGAGATGTGTTGATATCATGAATCAATTTATGTTTTCTGTGATCTATGTGTCAGAAATTTACTTTAAAGTAACTTTTTAAAGTGAGTTGTTGTTTTTGTTGGTGTAGCATGGGTGATTTAATTTATGAAAATTTAAAATTACTACGATTTTTTGTATATTAAACTTTGGGTAGAATTGGGGTGTTACAAATATGATGTAATTTAAAGTGAATTTAAATCTTAAGACCTCTTGAATATATATCTTAATAAAATATGATGAAATTGAAATGAACATAAGTCTTAAGAAAATGCGTTGAAATTTGAGCGAATATATCTTAATAAATGGAAGTCACAAGTAAACATAAGTCATTAGAGTTCTGGTGACAGTTGGGTGAAAATAAATCTTGGAAAATGTGATGGAATTCAAGTGCACATAAGTTATAAAGAGAATCTTGTGAGAGATTAGACAGAATATAAATCTTAAGAAGATATGGTGGAATTTGGAGTGAACCTAAGTCAATGGAGGAGTCATGATTTGAGTGAATATCATTAAGTCTTAAGAAAATCTGTGAGATTTGAGAAGAACATAGGTCTTTATTAAATCCGGTGAGAATTGAGTTAACATAAATCTGAGAAGAAAATATGTGAAATTTGATGTGAAAATGAGTTTTCAAAAACATGGTAAAATTGAAGTGAACTTAAATCTTAAGAACATGTGATGAAATTTGAAGTGAACATAAATCTTAAGAAAATCGATTCAATTTAATGAAAATATATCGAAGTTAATATAATGAAATTTAAAGTAAACATGTGTCTTTAGAAATATGATGAAATTTGAATTGGATATAGAGTCTTAGTAAAATCTGGTGAAAATTGGAGTGAACATAAATCTTAAGACAATATGATGAGATTTGAGTGAATATAATTTTAAAAATATGATGGAATTTGAAGTGATTATAAGTCTTGAGAAGAGATTAGGTTGATAATTGAAGTACACATAAATCTTGAAAATATGATTAAATTTGAAGTGAACATCAGTCTTAATAAAATATTATGAATTATGAGTGAATATAGGTCTTAAGAAAATCTGGGTGTAATTTTAAGTGAACATAAATCTTAAGAAAATTTGATGAAAATTTGAAGTAAACCTAAGTCTTTAGAAAAACTAGTGAAATTCGAGAGTGACATAAGTCTTAAGAAAATTTGATGAAATTTGAGTGAATATAAATCATAATAAAATTTGTTGAAATTTGAAGTGAATATAATTCTTAGAAAATATGATTAAATTTGAGCGAACATAATTAATAAAATATGATGAAATTGGAAGTGAATGCAGGTCTTTAGATAATCTGGAGTGGTTTGAGCGAACATAAATCCATGGGCGATTGACAATTGGGCGGACATAAACAGAGTAAATCGATTAATTTAAATTGAATTTAGATCTTGGACCTTGGATATATCTTGGAAAATATGATGAGTTAGAGATGAACATAAGTCTTAAGAAATCGTTTGAAATTTGAGACAAATATAAATCTTAATAAAATGGAAATCACAAGTAAACATAAGTCTTTAGAAATTCTGAGGTTGAAGTTGGAAATAAATCTTAGAAAAATGTGATGAAATTCAAAGTACACATAAGTTATAAGGAAATCTTGTGAGGATTAGAAAAATAAATCTTGAGAAAATATGATGAAATTTGAAGTGAACATGGAGTCTATGGAAAATCGGGTGGAGTTTGGTGAATATCATTAAATCTTAAGAAATCGGTGAAATTTGAGAGGACATAAGTCTTTATTAAATCCAGTTGAAAATTGAGTTATGATGTCTGAGAAGAAAATATGTGAAATTTGGGTGAATATAGTTTTCAAAATATGGTAAAATTTGGAGTGAACTTAAATCTTGGAACATCACGATGAAATTTGATGTGAACCTAAATCTTAAGAAAATCAGGTTCCATTTAAAGGTGAAAATATGTCTGAGTTAATATGATGAAATTTAAAGGTAAACGTGTGTCTTGAGGAAATATGATGAAATTTGAAATGAATATAAGTCTTACGAAATATGGTGAAAATGGAAGTGAACATAAATCTTGAAAATATGATGGAATTTGAGTGAATATAATTTTTAAAAATATGAACAAATTTGAAGGGATTATAAGTCTTGAGAAAATTCGGTGATAATTGGTACATATAAATCTTAAGAAAATATGATTAAATTTAAAGTGAACATAAATCTAAATAAAATATTATGCATTATGAAGAGAATATAAGTCTTAAAAAATCTAGTGTAATTTTAAGTGAACATAAATCTTAGAAAATTAGGAGAAGTTGGAAGTACACCTAAGTTTTAGAAAATCTGAGTGAAATTCGAAGTGAACATAAGTGTTAAGAAAATGGAAGAAATTTGGTTGGATATAGTCATAATAAAATCGGTGGAATTTGGGTGAGACATAGTTCTTGAAATATGATTAGATTTGAGTGACATGATTCTTAATAAAATATGATGGTTTGGGTGGATCTTGGTTAAAGAAG
This sequence comes from Vicia sativa, assembly GCA_021764765.1. Lineage (NCBI taxonomy): Eukaryota > Viridiplantae > Streptophyta > Magnoliopsida > Fabales > Fabaceae > Vicia > Vicia sativa. The sequence continues at coordinate 200,049,761 of CM038795.1, read as the reverse complement.
TGGGTTTGAATGAGATAAGTCTTTGGACATGTGATGACAATAGGACGTTGACATGCAGGAAATGTGATGTATGATTTGAATTAGTGGATTTTAAATCATGGAACACACGGATATGTTTTGGAAAATGGTGGAATTTGAAATGAACACAAGTCTTAAGAAAATCTTTGAAATTTGGATAGGATAAAATCTTAATAATTTGATGAAGTTTCAGGTAAACATAAGTCTTTAGAGTTCTGGTGACAAGCTGGTGTGGAATTCAAAGTGAACATAAGGTTATAAAAATATCTTGTGAAGATTGGATCAAATATAAAGGCTTAGGAAGTATGGTGATTTGAGTGAACATAGTCTATGGAAAATCAGATGAAATTTGAGTGAATATCATTAAATCTTGAAAATATGATGAAATTTGAAAGAGACATAAGACATTATTAAATCGGTGAAAATTGAGTTAACATAAAGTAAATAAAATGGGTGGAATTTAAAGTGACATAATTCTTAGGAAAATATGATTAAGGTTTGGGTGGACATAATGCTTATTAAAATATGATGGAGTTGGGTGATGCGGTCTTGGGAAAATAGGAGTTTGGGCAAGCATAGATCTTTGGACATGTGATGAGACAGTTGTCTTGGACATGAGCCTTGTGGAAATGTGATGTGATTTAAAGTGGTTTAGATCTTCCATGGATATGTATCTTGGAAGATATGATTGAGTTCAAAATGGACATAAGTCTTGGAAATGCGTTGATTTGGAGATATAAATCTTAATAAAATCGGTGGAGTCACAAATGAACATAGGTCTTTAGAAATTCTGGTGACAATTGGTGGAATAAATCTTGAGAAAAATATGAGTGAAATTCAAAGTGCACATAAGTTATAAAATCTTGTGAAAATTGAAGCAAATATAAATCTTGAAAATAATTGAGTTTGAGTGAACATGGGGTCTGTGGAAATTTGGAATGAGATGTCATTGAGTCTTAGAAGTTTGGGAGTTTGAGAGGAACATAACTCATGTGGTGGAAGTGGGGTGAGAGGATTGGAGTTGACATAAGTCACGGAGAAGATATGTGAGAATGTGGAGTGATGGGTTTTCAAGGAATGTGGTGGGTTGAGTGGACTTAAATATTGGAGACATGTATGATGGAGATTTGATGTGAACATAAAGTCTTAAGAAAATCGATTCAATTTAAGAGTGAAATATCTGAGTTAATTTGATGTGAAATTTAAAGTAAACATGTGTCTTGGAAAATATGATGAAATTTAAGAAATTAATATAGTCTTGGAAGAAATGCGGTGAAAATGGAAGTGAACATAAATCTTAAGACAATATGATGAAATTTGAAGTGAATATAATTTTTTAAAAAATATGATGAAATTTAGTGATTATAAATTATAAGTCTTGAGAAAATTCGGGTGATAATTAGTACACATAAGTCTTAAGAAAATATGACTAAGTTTGGAGTGAACATAAATCTTATAAAATGTTATGGATTATGGGTGGATATGGGTCTTAAGAAAGTCTGGTGTAGTTTTAAGTTGGACATAAAGTCTTGGAGAGGTTTGATTGGAGGTTGGAGTAGCCTGGTGTTTGGAAGATCTGGTGAAATTAGGGTGGATATAAGTCTTAAGAGGGTTGGGTGGAGTTTGAGGTGGATATAAGTCATGATAAATGCTGTTGAAATTGGGTGGATATGATTCTTGAGAAAATATGATTAAATTTGAGGCGGACATAATTCTTAATAAAATATGATGAAATTTGAAGTGAATGCAAGTCTTTAGAAATCGGAGAACTTTGGGCGAGACATAAATCTTTAGAACATATGATGACAATTGAACTGAACATAAACCTTAAAGTAAATATGATGTAATTTAAAGTGAATTTAAATCTTAAGACCTCTTGAATATATATCTTAAGAAATGATGAAATTCGAGAATGAACATAAGTCTTAAGAAAATGCATTGAAATTTGGGCGAGATATAAATCTTAATAAGATGGGAATCACAGTAAACATAGGTCTTTAGAAATTGGTGACAGTTGGAGTGAAAATAAATCTTGAAAATATGATGAAATTCAAAGTGCACATAAGTTATAAAGGAAATGTTGCGAGAATTGGAAGCAAATATGAATCTTGGAAGAAATATGGTGAAATTTGAGTGAGACCTGAGTCTATGGAAAATGGGTGAAATTTGAGTGAATATCATTAAATCTTAAGAAAATATGATGAAATTGAAAAAAGAACATAAGTCTTTATTAAATCCGGTGAAAATTGAAGTTAACATAAATCTTAAGAAAATATGTGAGATTTGAAGTGAATATAAGTTTTCCAAAATATGGTGAAATTTGAAGTGAACTTAAATCTTAAGAACATATGATGAAATTTGATGTGAACTTAAATCTTAACAAAATCTAATTCAATTTAAAATGAAAATATATCTGAAGTTAATATAATGAAATTTAAAGTAAATGACGTATGTCTTGAGAAAATATGATGAAATTTGAATGAATATAAGTCTTGGAAAATCGGTGAAATTTAGGTGAACATAAATCTTGGACAATATGATGGAATTTGAGTGAATATAATTTTTAAAAGGTATGGAGTTTGAGTGATTATAAGTCTTGGGAAAATTAGGTGATATTGAGTGCACATAAATCTTAAGGAATTATGATTAAATTTGAGTGGACATCAATCTTAATAAAATATTATGAATTATGGAGTGAATATGATCTTAAGAAAATCTGGTGTAATTTTAAGTGGACATAAATCTTGAAAATTTGATGAAGGTGAGAAATAGTTCTAAGTCTTTAGAAAATCTAGTGAAATTCGAAGTGAACATAAGTCTTAAGAAAATTTGATGAAATTTGAAGTGAATATAAATCATAATAAAATTTGTTGAAATTTGATGAATATAATTCTTAAGAAAATATGATTAAATTTGAAGCGATACATAATTAATAAAATATGATGAAATTTGAAGAATTAAGTCTTTAGATAATGGAGATGGAAGTCTTTATTAAATTTGGAGGACATAAGTCTTTATTAAATCCGTTGAGAATTGAGTTAAGATAAATCTGAGAAAAATGTGGAATTTGAAGTGGATAAGTTTTCCAAAATATGGTGAAGGTTGAAGTGAACTTAAATCTTAGAACATATGATTGAGGTTTGATGAGACCTAAATCTTGGAAATCTGGGTTCGTTTAAGGTCAAAGTATATAGGAGTTAATATGATGAAGGTTAAGTAAACATGTGTCTTTAAGAAATATGGTGAAATTTGGAAATGAATATAAGTCTTCGAAAATCGGTGAAAATGGAGTGAACATAAATCTTAAGAAAATATGATGAAATTTGAAGTGAATATAATTTTTAAGAAAATATGAACAAATTTGAAGGATTATAAGTCTTGAGAAAATTCGGTGATAATTGAAGTACACATAAATCTTAAGAAAATATGATTAAATTTAAAGTGAACATAAATCTAAATAAAAATATGCATTATGGAGAGATATAAGTCTTAAAAAATCTAGTGTAATTTTAAGTGAACATAAATCTTAGGAAGGTTAATTGAAGTTGAGGTATACCTAAGTGTTTAGAAAATCTGGTGAAATTCGAGATTGAACATAAGTGTTGGAGAATATGAAGATTTGAATTGAATATAAATCATTATAAAATCTGATGAAATTTGAAGTGAACATAATTCTTAAGAAAATATGATTAAATTTGAAGTGAACATAATTCTTAATAAAATATGATGAAATTTGAATTTAATGCAAGGCTTTAAAAAATATGGTGAAGTTTGAAGTGAACATATATCTTTAGAACATATGATGACAATTGAACTGAACATAAATCTTAAAAAAATATGATGAAATTTAAAGTGAATATAAATCTTAAGAACACTTGAATATATATCTTAAGAAAATATAATGAAATTCAAAATGAACATAAGTCTTAAGAAAATCTGTTGAAATTTGAAGCGAATATAAATCTTAATAAAATCTGATGAAATTTCAAGTAAACATAAGTCTTTCCAAATTCTAGTGACAATTGAAGTTAAAATAAATCTTAGAAAAATATGATGAAATTCAAAGTGAACATAAGTTATAAAAAAATCTTGTGAAAATTGAAGCAAATATAAATCTTAAGAAAATATGATGAAATTTGAAGTGAACATAAGTCTATGGAAAATCTGATGAAATTTGAAGTGAATATCATTAAATCTTAAGAAAATATGATGAAATTTTAAAAGAACATAAGTCTTTATTAAATATGGTGAAAATTGAAGTTAACATAAATCTTAAGAAAATATGTGAAATTTGAAGTGAATATAAGTTTTAAAAAATATGGTGAAATTTGAAGTGAACTTAAATCTTAAGAACATATGAGTAAATTTTGATGTGACATAAATCTTAAGACAATCTGAGTTCGTTTTAAAGTGAAATCTATCGGAGTTAATATGATGGAAATTTAAAGGAAATGAGCATGTGTCTTGGAAAATATGGTGAAATTTGAAATGAATGAAGTCTTGGGAGAATCGGGTGAGAATTGAGTGGACATGGAGTCTTGAGAAAATATGATGAAACATGAAGTAAATATAATTTTTAAGAAAATATGATGAAATTTGAAGTGATTATAAGTCTTCAGAAAATTCGATGATAATTAAAGTACACATAAAATATTATGAATTATGAAATGAATATAAGTATTAAGAAAATCTAGTGAAATTTGAAGTGAACATAAATCTTAAGAAAATTTGATGAAAGTTGACCTAAACCTAAGTCATCAGAAAATCTAGTGAAATTCGAAGTGAACATAAGTCTTAAGAAAATATGATGCAATTTGAAGTAAATATAAATCAAAATAAAATCTGATGAAATTTGAAGTGAACATAAATCTTAAGAAAATATGATTAAATTTTAAGTGAACATAATTCTTAATAAAATATGATGAAATTTTAAGTGAATGAAAGTCTTTAGAAAATCTGGAGAAGTTTGGAAAACATAAATCTTTGGAACATATGATGACTGATTGGTCGAACATAAACCTTAACAAGAATATGATTGGAGTTAAAGTGGTTTAAATCTTAAGAGACACTGGATATATGTTTTAAGAAATTATGTTGAAATTGGGAATGGACATAAGTCTTAAGAATGCTGTTGAAATTTGGGCGAGATATAAATCAGTGGTCTTGGAGTTCTAGTGACAATTGGAGTGAAAGTGGATCTTGAGAAAGGTATGATTGAGTTCAAGTGAACATAAGTTATAAGAAAATCTTGGTGAAAATTGGAAGCAAATATAAATCTCAGATAATATGATGAAATTTGGAGGTGAGCGTGAAGTCTATGGAAAAATCGATGAAATTTGTAGTGAATAAAAAATATATCTTGGATCATATGATTAAATTTGAAAGAACATAAGTCTTTATTAACTACGGTGAAAATTGAAGTTAACATAAATCTTAAAAATATGTGAAATTGAAGTTAATATAGGTTTCAAAATAAAGGAATTTGAAGTGAACTTTAAATCTGGAACATGTGGAGATTGGATGTGGAACATAAATCTTAAGAAAATCTGATTCAGTTTAAAGGTGAAAATATGTCTTGAGAGTTAGGTATGATGGAGTTTAAGGTGAAACATGTGTCTTGTGGAAGAAATGTGATGGAATTTGAGTGGATATAAGTCTTGGAGAATGGGGTGAGGTTGGAGTGAACATAAATCTTAAGAAAATATGATGAGATTTTGAAGTGATTATAAGTCTTGAGGAGAATTCGATTGAAAATTGAGTACACATAAATCTTAAGAAAATATGATTAAATTTGAAGTGAACATAAATGTTAATAAAATATTATGAATTATGAAGAGTGAATATAAGTCTTAAGAAAATCAAGTGAAATTTAGTGAACATAAATCTTAAGAAAATTTGATGGAAGTTGAAGTAAACCTAAGTCTTGAGGAAAATCTAGTGAATTGAAATGAACATAGGTCTTAAGAAAATGATGGAGATTTGAGGTGGATATAAATCATAATAATACGGTGGGATTTTAGGTGAACATAAGTCTTAAGAAATGTATGATGAAGTTTAAGGTGGACATAATTCTAGAATAAAATGTGATTGAGGTTGGGAGTTAATGCAGAGTCTTTAGAAATGCGGTGAAGGTTTGAAGAATGGTTGTATCTTTGGAACATGTGATGACAGTTGGGTGAGACATGGAGTCTTAAGAGTATCATGGAGTTTAAGAGTGGATTAAATCTTGGAACTCATGGATATATCTTAAAGAAGAAATGGGATGAGTTCGAGAATGGACATAGGTTTTAGGAGGTCTGTTGAAGTTCAGAGAGATATGAATCTTAATAAATGGGTGGAGTTTGGAGTAAGCGTGATCTTAGGAAGTGTGTTGAAGGTTGAAATGAAAATAAATATTGAAAAAAATATGATGAAATTTAAAAGTGAACATAAGTTATATTAAAATCTTTGAGAAATTGAAGGGAAACATAAATCTTAAGAAAATATGATGGAAGTTTGAGTGTGGACATGAAGTCATGGAAAATCGTGGAATTTGGGTGAATGTTATGAAATCTTAAGGAAAATTTGATGGAATTTGGATAGGACATAAGTTTTCGTTAAATCGGGGTGAAAATTGGAGTTAACATAAATCTTGGAAAATGGGTGAAATTTGGAGTGGATAAAGAGTTGTGGCGGGAGAAATCTGGTGAAAATTGAGTGAACATAAATCTTGGAAAATATGAGTGGAGTTTGATGTGAGATATAAATTTTAAGAAAATATGATGAAATTCATTGTGATTATAAGTCTTGGGAAAATTCGGTCAAGAATTGAGGTACACATAAATCTTAAAAAAAAATGATTAAATTTAGGTGACATATATGTAAATAAAATATTATGAGTTATGGAAGTGAATATAAGTCTTAGAAAATCTAGTGAAATTTGAGTGAACATAAATATTAAGAAAAGTCGTGGAGTTGGAAGTGAGCCTAAGTCTTCAAAATCTGGTGAGTTTCAAAGTGGACATAGGTCTTGGAAAATATGATTGGAGTTTGGGTGAATATAAATCATAGTAGGATATGGAATTTTTAAGTGAGACATGATTCTTAAAGGAAGTGGGTGAGTTTGGGTTGGATCAGGTCTTTAAGAAATACGGTGGACTTTGAGTGAACATAAATCTTTAGAGATAAGGATGATTGGGCTGAGACATAAAGTCTTAAGAAGTATGATGTAATTTAAAGGTGAATTTAAATCTTAAGAACACTGAGAATATATAATCTTCTGAGATGATGAAATTGAAATGAGACATAAGTTTAAGAAAATGCGATGAAATTTGGAAATGAATATAAGTCTTGGGAAAATGGTGAAGATTTAGTGAAATAAATCTTGAAAATTAGTGGTTCAAAGTGAACATATCTTATAAAAGAAAATCTTGTGAAAATTGAAGCAAATATAAATCTTAAGAAAATATGAAGAATTTGAGTGAACATAAGTCTATGGAAAATGGATCACTATTTGTGGTGGTGTCATTAAATCTTAAGAAGATTTGATGAGAGTTGGATAGAGACATAAGAGTCTTCATTAAATCGGGTGAGTTTGAGTGAACATAAATCTTAAGAAGGATTTGATGAAGTGGAGTAAACCTAAGTCTTGGGAGAAATCTGGTGAAACTTGATGGAATATGAGTGAATATAATTTTTAAAATGGGTGTGAAATTTGAGGTGATTGTAAGGTGTTAGGAAAATTGGGGTGAAGATTGAGTACACATAAATCTTAAGAAAATATGATTAAATTTGAAGCGAACATAAATTTTAATAAAAATTATGAACTATGAGTGAATATAAGTCTTAAGAAAATCTGTTGAAATTTAGTGAACATAAATCTTAAGAAAATTTGATGAAGTTGAATAAACCAAGTCTTGGAGAAATCTTATGAAATTTGAGGTGAACATAAGGTCTTGAAAATATTGTAATTTTGATGTGAATATAAATCATAATAAAATCGTGGAATTGAGGTGAACCTAAGTCTTTAGAAAATCGGTGAGTTTGAGTGGACATTTTGGAACATGTGATTACAATTGGACTAAACATAAAGTATTAAGGAAGATGTGAGGTGAGATTCAAAATGGTTTAAATGGGAAGACACACGAGATGTATAATCTTAAAAATGTGATTGAAATTAGGAATGAACATAACTCTTAAGGAAGATCGTTTGAAAGTTTGATGCGGATATAGATCTTATAAAGAGTAAATTGAGGAGATCGGAGTGAGAAATGCATGTTGGAAAGGTATGATTAAATTCAAGAGTGAACAAAAGTTATAAGAAAATCTTGTGAAAATTGAAGTAAATATAAATCTTAAGAAAATATGATGAAATTTGAATTGAACATAAGTCTATGGAAAATCTGATCACATTTGAATTGAATATCATTAAATCTAAAGAAAGTTTGATGAAATTTGAATAGAACATAAGTCTTCATTAAATCTGGCGAAAATTGAAGTTAACATAAATCATAAGAAATCGGTGGAATTTGGGTGAATATAAGGTCATGGAGAGTTTGAAGTGGGTGAACATGGATCTTAGGAAATATGGTGGAGTTTGAGTGAATATAATTTTAATAAATCGTTGGAGTTTGGGTGATTATAGGTCTTGAGGAGAGGTTAGGTGAAGGATTGGTACACATAAATCTTGGAGAATGTGATTAGGTTTGGGCGTGGACATGGAGTTTCAGTAAAGAATGTTATGGACTGTGGGTGGATATGAGGAACAAGAAGTCTGGTGGAGTTGGGTGAGACATAAGTCTTGGAAGGGATTTGATGAGCTTGAGTTAAACTAGGTCTTTGAGGAGAATGGGGTGAGGTTTGAGTGAAGAATAGATCTTGGTAAAATGTGGTGGAGATTTGGATTGGATGTAAGTCTTACAAATGGGATTGGGGTTTAGAGTGAGCAAAATCTTAAGAAAATATGATAGAATTTGAAGTGAACATAAATCCTAAGAAAATATAATGAAATTTAAAGTGAATATAAATCTTAAGAACATCTGATGGAATTTAAAGTGATCCTAAGTCTTCAGAAAAAATGGAGATAGTTGAAGTGTATATTAATCTTAAGAAAATATGATAAAATTTGAAGTAAATATAAATCTCAAGAAATTATAAGTGATCCTAAGTCTTCCAAAAATCTAGTGAAAGTTGAAGCGAGTATAAATCTTAAGAAAATATGATGAAATTTGAAGTGAATATAAATCTTAAGAAAATCTGATACAATTTAAAGTGAATATGAATCTTAAGAAAATATGATGAAATTTGAAGTGAAACTAAGAATTCTAAACATTTGATGAAATTCGAAGTGAATATAAATCTTAAGAAAATATGATGAAATTTGAAGTGAATACATGTCATTAGAAAATCTGGTGACGTTTGAAGTGAACATAAATCTTTAGAAAATATGATGAAAATTGAAGTGAACATAAATCTTAAGAAAATATGATGAAATTTAAAGTGAATAAAATCTTAGAAATATGATTGATTTTAAATGAAATTCTTTAGATTCTTGGTAGAATTGAGAATGAATATAAATCTTGGGAAATATGATGGAATTCAAAGTGAACATAAGGTTGTAATGAAAATCTTGTGAAAGGATTGGAAG